>PJAB01000024.1:0-60962 GCA_002887195.1 Chrysochromulina parva
TGTCACGAGTGATTCTGACGACGCAGTTGGTGAGCTGCGGGCTGCTCTAGCCTCGCGTGGCTGGCAACCACACTGGCCGATCATTGCGAGCACGGCATCGCAGAGTGCTGAGCGCGATCGCTGGTTCAAAGAGTCGCCGCGGGACAAGATTCGAATCGAGGCGCAGTGGGCGGCGGGTGACCTCGACCCTTGGGAGGACTTTGAGTCGTTCCTGATCGACGTTTTTCTCCTAAGGGAGAGCGATGGGTTCGTGGGAAAGTTCACGTCTAACTTTGACAGGCTTGTCTTCGAGTTGATGAGCGCGCGCTTCGGCTGCGTGAGGCCATACTTGTCGCTAGATGCATCTTGGTGCTTCGGAGGCTTTCAAACAAGTCCCGACGGAAACCGTCGCTTCTTATGCGGAGCGCCCGCAGCTGGGGGCTATGGCGGACTGAATACTACGCGGTAGCAGCTGTTTCATCCAAAGTGAGGGCTGTATTCGGAAGTTTACACATGTTTACACCCAGATGGCACCACCGAGATCTCACAGTGACCGCGTCAACGGACAACCACAACGCGCAACCGTCGCGTCCCCGTCCGGACACGTCGGGACACGTCCGGAGCGCCGCCGCGAGGGCCAATCGGGTGACGTGACGTGCGCCTGATTTGTGTGTACGGTAAGGGTCCCTAGGCGGATTTTGCCCGTCACCACCAGGTAACCACCTGAATTCGAAACTTATCCCTTTTAGGGAAAGTGAGGAATGCGCCGCGAGATCTCGAGCGCGTGTTTGTTGCGCGATGCTGCTGGGCTGCTTTCAAACCCTGGCCTTCGCCGCTCGAGTTCCTGCTCGCATTCATGCCGTGCACATGCAGCTGTCGGCAACCTCGGGCGCGGTCACGCCCTTTGAAGACTGGGCAGAGGCCACCGGTATCAATGCACCAAAGCTTGCCGTCATTGGCCGTGAGGATCTGCGCGGCGTTGTCGTGCTTGAGGATGTAAAGGAGGGCGAGGAGCTGTGCTGCGTTCCACGCACCTCGTGCCTCGACCTTTCTGCGGTCGAGGGCTCTGGCTCCCCGTGCGAGGCGTTCGTGCCAACCAGCCTGTGGGTCACACTGCGCTGGTACGAGCGCCTCGCCTGCTGGCTCCTCGCAGAGGAGCGGCGCGGGCAGGAGTCGCCCATCGTGGGCTACCTCGGCTACCTGCCGCGCCCCGAGTCCTTTGCGAACGCGCCGCTCGTCTGGACCGATGACGAGCTCGCCGAGCTGTGCTACCCGCCGGTCGTCGTCGCCGTTCGCGAGCAGGCGTCCGAACTCAGGGCGCTGCACGCGGCGCTCGTCGGTGGGCGCGGCGGACCGCTCGCGTCGACGGTGACGCTGTACGAGCTGCGCTGGGCGATGCAGCTCGTGCTCTCCCGCGCGTTCACCTCCACCATCGCAACGCCAGCGGAGCTCGCGAGGCGAAGGCCGCCGCCGCCGCCGCCGCCGCCCTCACCTTCACAGGTTGCAGCACGAATGTGGTTTGGCGGGCTGCCCGTGGTTGGGAAGATGTTTTTGGAGCCGCCGCCGCCGCCGCCGCCGCCGCCACTGGGCGACGGGCTCGAGATGGCCATGATGCCCATGCTCGATGCCTTCAACCACGCCTCGCGAGCAGCGACCCAGTGCTCATACGATGGCGAGCGCAACGCCTTCGTGATGAAGGCGACAGCGGCGCTGCAGCGCGGCGAACAAGCCTTCATCTCGTACGGCGACAAGTCGAACGACGAGCTGCTGCAGCTGTTTGGCTTCGTCGAGGAGGGCAACCCCTTCGACGTCTTCCTCTCGATTGGCCTCGAGGACTTCGTCTGCTCAGCAGGCGAACGCTTCTTCGTGTCGGACGCGGCCATGGAGGTGCACGCTCGCTGGCGAGCATGCTCGAGGGGCTCTGAGTGCATGCTGAGGGGCTCTGAGTGCAGGCTGAGTGCTTCCTTTGTCAGCTCGCTTCTGCGCATGCTCGATGGGTTCTGAGTGCATCTCTGAGTGCATCTCTGAATGCATTCTGATTGCCTCCCTCATCAGGCACGCTTCCGCATCCTCGATGGGCTTGGGCTGGGGGGCGCCTTGCTGGGTGAGCTCACACCGACGGGTGCGCCGCCGCCGATGATGCACGCGCTGCGCGTCCTGCTCGGCTCGAAGCAGGAGCTGGAGAGAGACCTGAAGCTCCTTGCGACTGCTGGCTCACTTGAGACTGAGGAACGGGTCTGGGCCGCGCTGCGGGGGTACTGCAAGATGGCGCGCGCCGCAATGGGCGGGCCGCGCAAGGTGGACCTCGACGCCGCCAAGGTCGCGCGCAAGGCGGGCCAGCCGCGCAAGGACCTGGCCCTCACCTTCCGCGCCGAGAAGAAGCGTCTCCTCTCCGAGCTTGAGAATCGGCTCAACTTAGTCTCGGCCCGCTCGAAGCAGGCCGGCAAGGTGGTACGGCTCTCGGCGACGGCGTAGATGCTGCGTGCGTGGATCGGTCGTGTCGTGAGGTTTGTTCCAAATTTGGAGAGTGCGATCTCGACACGTGGCCACCCTCGCGTTTGACGCTCGCGCGCTTTGAGAAACACGATTGTGGCGCGAGCGCTTTTGCTCCTATGGCCGATGAGCCAGCCACGCCTGCGGCGGAGGAGCTCAAGATCCGCGTCAAGAGCGCATCCGTCGAGGTCTTCATTACCCTGAACGCCAAGTTCCTCGCGCAGCCGCTCGAGAAGGCACTGATCAATCCGTTCATCAAAGTTTACAACAAGAAGACCGACGTGCCCGTCTCCCTCGAGTCGCTGATTTCGATTCACGTGACAGGCGCCGCTTGCCCAGATGGCCCGGTGACCATCGATACGGCAAAGGATCCGACGGTGGCCGCGTCCACCATCCTTGGTTCCAAGGAAGGCGTCCACATCGAGTTCACCTTTGCGGAGCAGCAGATGATGCCCGTGTTCACGGAGGGCATGAGCGAGGTGGACAAGCTCAAGGCTCGGCGTCGGGCTGAGAATGCCGCCAAGCGCGCTGCAGCTGGCATCACGGATGACGCTGCAGCGGCGTCTGACCCATCGGCCGACACGCCGCCGGTACCGCCGCCTGCAGCGCCCGTAGAGAGCGGCCCACTCGGCCAGCTGAGCAAGGCTGAGGCGCAGGCGCAGGCTATTGAGACCGAGCTCAAGGCTTGCACCACGGAGCTCGCTGCGGCCACCAGCATGGCCAGCGTGGACGCCATCTCGACCCGCGCAACGGCGGCGGCCGGCGGCGTCGGCAAGTTGATGGCGATGATGGACGAGATTGATCTCGGCGACCTCGACGAAGAGCCCAGGGCTGCGGCGCGTGTGCGGCGCAAGGCCATCAACGCCAAGGTGGAGGACGTCCTCGAGCCAGCAAAGAAGGATCTCAACAAGGCCGTCATGGCGGCGCGGAAGAGACTGGGCTAGAGAGGTCACTCCATGTGGACACGAGCTCTCACCCTTTTGCGACCGCACATTTGCAAGAGGTCCGGAGGAGCCATCATCGCCGTTTCGGGCGTGCTCGCCGCACGCCGCGCTGATGCGCGGTGGGGCGAGGATCGAATATGATTGTGCCAAATGTCGCGTTGTGGCCGCATGGCGAAACTGCACTGATCGCCTAAAAGGCCAGCTGGTCGGTTCCCTGTTCCATGAGATAACGGTGGCGACCGGACGTAGGGACGACGACGATGACGTGCGTGTGGCGTCGGGAGTACTTCTACAAAAATTTGAGTTGCAGTCGTCGCGGATCGGTGAGGTGATGCTAGACCAAGATGCACTTAAGGTGAGGTGAAACAGTGTGGTCTCACGTCATCGTACATCGACGACGATAAGCGCGTCCAGGGTGTATACCTCGCGGTGACGAACGAAACTCTCCCGCGGTCTCTCTCCGCGTGCGGTGGCGTACGTCCGGTCCGTCACCACCGCACGCTCTGGGGCATCGAGACCTGGAGCCGTGCTCGGACTGCGCTGGAAGAGCCTGCGCCCGCGCGGACGCGGGACGGGATTGGGTGCGGCATTATGTGCGGCGCGCGCGCGCTTGTAGTCGCGCCAATGGCTCAGCTGACGATGCAGGCCGCCGACGACCTGCCCCTAGGTGTCGACTGCTGCTGCCGCGCCTGGACCTCGGAGACGCGCGCGAGGGCGCCCTCAAGGTGCTGCGTGAGTCGCTCGAGCGCCTCGAGCTGGCGCACGTCCAGCGTGCGGCGGTGCACATCCAGGGTATGGTCGACTTGCTCATACCGCTCGGCCAGCGCGCGCATCGACTGATCGTACTTCCATTCGAGCTCGCCGACCGCCTGCTCGATGGCGTGGCGCCCTTCATCAACGAGCATCCCATATCCATACGGGTCGATCGCCTCGAGCGGCACCGCCTCGAGCGCCGTGCTGGGCTCATGCGCGCCGAGGAGCGCGCCCACGAGGTCCGAATGACGATCCGCGAGCCGCTGCGCCTCGAGAGCGAGATGATCGAGCTCGTCGTCCCGAGATTCGCGCGTGGGCGGGCGCGGGATGTCCTCGATGGGCGCCGTGATGGGCGCAGGCGGAGGACCTCCAGTCGGGATGGCGCCGAAGCCTTCGTCCTCTCCAGGGGGCTCGTGCTCGAGACGGCGCTCAGGCTCCTCTGTCGCAATGCGCATCGCCCTTGCTGCTGCGTGCGCCGCCGCAGCGGCGGCGTGGGCAGCGGCCGTCGCCGCGTCCATCGAGCGTTCGAGCGCGAAACCACGATCCGTGTGGGGGCTGTGAACACGATGCTTGTGGGGGCTGTGAATGGCATCCAGCGCGTCGTCGTGGCGACGATTGTTCGTGGCGGGTGGGCCACTTAGGCCACGTAGGGGAAGCTGGCTCCGTCGTGGGTTCGGTGTGCTACGTCGTGTGCTCGGTTGGGATCCGACAGCGTCCTCGACGTGGTTCCGCCAGATCATCGACGCGATCAGCTGGACGGCCTCGGGCGACTGCACGAGCAGGGCACGCGCGCGTGAGGTGAGGTCCTCGTACTCGTCGAGGGAGTGCAACTGCTCCCTCTCGACCTGCCGGACGAGGCCAGCGCGCGTGACGTGGCCGCGGACTGCAGACTGGACGATGGTCGCGGCACGCTGCGCCTTGTGGATGCGGCGCCGGGCTTGCATGCCGCGCGCCTCGCTCTGTATGAAGAGGGCGGCCGCCTCCGCATAGCCAGCCATCGTGGACGACGGCTCCATCGCCCTCGGCATCGCCCTCGGCATTCGGGGTGCCATCGGCGCCGAGACCGTGCGCGGCGTTGGGGGCGCAGGGATGCCCATCACGGCGCGTGCCCCAAGCGGCGGCATGCCATACGCTTGACGCGCGCGCTCACGAAGGCGCTCCGCGCGCTCGGCCTCAGCCGTAACGGCGGCGGCTGCCGCGGCCGCTTCCGGCTCGAGGCCGTAAGTGGCCGCTTTCAAGCTGAAAGAGCTCCGTGCCGCCGCAACTGCCGCCAAGGCGGCGGCGGCGGCCGTGTCGTCGTCGGAGTGGCCGCTGCCAACGCTGCCGACGGCCGACACGACGTCCAATTCGGCGCCGTGATGGGCATCGTCCAGTTCGGCGAGGCGCTCGAGGCGCGCCTCAAGCCTCGCAAGCCTGCCGAGGACGGCATCGTCGCCGCTCCCGCCGAGGCCGAGCTGTGAGAGCATCGCCGTCACGGCCGCCTGCGCCGCCTGCGCCGCGTGCGCGCGCGCCGCCTTCTCCGCCGCCTCCAGTGCCGCCTGCTGGCTCTGCATCATCGCGCGCATCGCCGCCTGAGCCGCCTCCTCCGCGTGCTCCTTAGCCTTGAGCGCTTGGCTCTTCACTTCGAGGCGCTTGCCCACCTCCTTTCGCGCCAACTTGACGCGCACGCCCGCCTGTACGGCCCGCGCCGCATCGGCCGTCTCCTCATTTCGTCCCATTTGAAGCGCCGCGAGCTCCGCCAGCTCCTGTCGCTGCTGCCGGCCGCGCAGCGTGCGCTGGAGCGTGCATGCTGCCCCCTCCTGCCGGACGCGCTGGGCCCGCTCGTCGAGCTGCGAGAGCAACGCGCGACCGTCCTGCAGCCGCTCCTCGCTCGGCGCGAGGCCGGCACGCGCCGTGCCGAGCGCTCCGCTCAGCGCGTCGAGCAGGTCGGCGCCTCCGTTGGGCAGTCCACCCGGCAGCCCCGCGAGGGACACCGCGCCGCCCGCCTCGCCGGCGCTCGCGTCGCCGCTCGCACCGCCGCCGCCCACGCCCACGCCCTCGCCCTCGAGCTCGCTGCTGAAGAAGACATTGGCTTCGAGGCGGAAGGCGGCCGGCTGGGTGCCGGGCGGAGCGAGGCGGTGCGGGTACAGGAGGTACTCGCCGGGAAGCAGCGGCGCGGGCACGTCGAGCACTGCCCGTCGGTGCGAGCGCGCTGGCATCGTGTGGGCGATCAGGCGCGGCGGGGGGCCGTCGTCGGTGGGGCGCGTGCAGAGCAGGAGCGCGATTCCCACCTTGCCGGGCGGCGTGGCACGCGGCGCGAGCTGCTGCTCGAGGAGGAGCGCGATCCGAATTGGGTGCGCCACACGGAGCACGAAGGCGGGAACCGGTAGGTCGTTCAGATTGGCGCTCGGAGGGCGCGGCCACTCGCCCGAGACGGCGAGCTTGGTGCCCGAGATCGTCGGGTCGGCGCCGTCGGCGGTGAGCACCGCCGCGTCCACCGCGGGCGCCACCGCCACGTGGAGCACGTCGAAGAGGGCAGGGAGCTCGTCGAACGCGATCCACTGACACGTGCTGGGTGCCTCGGGCTGCGACCAGGGGCAGCTGACGAGGACTTCGCGGCTGCCGTTGGTGGCGCGCGTGCGCAGCACCGGGTACGCGAGGCCGTGCATCATGCCCGATTTCATAGCCGTCCCAACCGAAGCTGCGTCCACGTCGCCGCCGCTGCCACCTCCCACGCCGCCACCTGCGGAGTCGTTTGCGGACGGGCTGCGTCGCAAGAGGCTCATGGGCGCGCCGTTGGCGGCGAAGCGCCTCAGTCGCTCCCAGCTGAGCGGCTCGCCCGAGCTCGCCTCGCTCGAGTCCACGTCAAGAGGCACCGTAAGCGGCAGACCGCCCGTGAGTGCGCGCAGCGCCGTCGGCAGGTGACCGATGCGCAAGGCCGCGTAGCCGCCGAGCAGCTTGGCGTAGGCCTTCTCCATGAGAGAGACCCACAGCTCGCCCGGATGGGCGCTGCGCGCGTACAGCGGGACGCCCGACGCGTCGCACGGCAGCCGGTCGTCGACGGTGACGGGCGTCCATGAGTCGCCGATGAAGAGCTGCACAGTGTACACGCCACAGTGGCAGCCGCGCACGGAGAGGAAGAGCTGGTGGAGCAGCGAAGGCCGACTGGCGACAGTGGCGAGTGCGCCAAGCAGCCAGCTGTCGCCGAGCCGAGCTGAGCCGAGGCTGATCGACGCGCCGTTCTCACGCGCCACGCTGTCCGCGAAGAGGGACACCGAGGCACCGAGCGTAGACTCTGTCGGCCGCAGCCACGTCTCTCCGGGTGGCGGAGGGAAGTGCGGGTCTTCGTGCAGCTGACCAGTGCGCTCGAGATCGCGCACGATGGCTTCCTCGGCCGCGACGGTGGCCATTACCCGGGACAGTCGCCGGGCGGTTGGATGGGCCGACCTGTGAACGCCATGTTCACGTCGTAAATTGCCATCTCGGCAAGACGCACAACCACAGGTCCCGTGGAGACACAACGTGGAGGGCGCAGTGTCCTGTGAACGTCGAATGCGTGCCTGGACAAAGGCCATCCTATTAAACTTGGTCGCGTTCATAAACCTATGTTCAGTACCCCCCGCGCCGCTTTCTCCATCAGCCTGTCCTTGCCGGTCTGCACCAGCGCGACAAGCGGTGGAAATCCGTCCGGCAAATTCACTCATGCCCGGCACAGTGCGCCTCCTCGTCGGCCTTCCGCTGTTCCTGGTCGCAGATGCGCGCCTGCACCAGCGATACTCGGCTTTGAGTCACGGCTCTGCGAGCCAGGCAACGGCAACGGAAGCCAGCGATTTGTGCCAGCCACCAACTGCACTGCCATGCGACAAGCAGCAGCTGGTGGGCCGCCAGAAGGTTGAATTTCACCACGCCTTCAACAGCACGCCGCTGGCACTACATTCGACACCTGAGAGCGGCTACGTGCCCGTCACGGATCGCGACTACCTCTTCTTCCTCTTCTTCTCTCCGCACAAGGCCGCACCGGCAGACGCACCGTTGCTGGTGTGGAGCAACGGCGGGCCAGGGTGCTCGAGCATGGAAGGTGCGACAACCGGCCTCAGCCCGATCATGCTGTTCAACGCCAAGCCTGGCGCGCATGGTGGCTTCTCGCGCGTGATGACGTCCAACCATTGGGGTTGGCACAGGCACGCCGCGCTGCTCTTCGTGGATCAGCCGCGCTACGTTGGCTTCTCCACGGGCACGGGCCCGTACGTGACCACGAGCCGCGAGGCGGGGCTCGATATGGTCGTCTTTCTGCGCCGCTGGCGCCGACTCTTTCCTGAGCATGCGCACCGCTCCCTCATCTTCGCCTCGGAGTCCTATGGCGGCCATTACGTTCCCGCGTGGGTCGACGCGACGCTAAACGCGAACGCGGCGCCGGACGTGGCGCACGAGGACGTGCTTCCGCTGCGCGCCATCTACCTCGGCAATGCACTCGTCAACCGGAGCGTGCAGCAGTCGCACAACTCGTGGAACACCTTCTGCCACGCGGAGGGCATCATCAGCCCCAGCGTGACGTCGGAGAGCATTGACAAGACCGACGTTGTGGCGCATCTGGGTTACGAGCCGAACATGTACGACTTCCGGCTTGAGTCGCAGGACGGCTGCGGCGCGTACGGGTACGACTACAGCCGCTGGGCCAGCACGTTGTACAGCGAGCCCTTCCGACGCGCGCTCCATGTGTGCGGCAAGGCCGGCGCCGACTCATTTGCGGGCTGCACTGGCGGCTGCCACGTGTGCATCGGCAACCCCCCCCTGCTCCCATTCGACGAGCAGGACGAGTTTGAGTACAGCGCCGCGCTCTCGCGAGCGCTCCAAGCGGGCCTCCGGCTCACTTTTGTGTACGGCAAGAACGACCTCGCGGTACCCTATGTGGGAGGTCATCGCATGGTCATGGAGACTCTGGAGTGGGGAGGCGCGTCCGCCTTCCGTGCCGCACCACTCGAACCGCTGCTAGCCGAAGGCACCATTGAGATCGGGCAGGTGCAACGGCACGGGCTGCTCACGTACATGCAAATCGAGGACTCGGGCCACATGGTCTTCGCGGACCAGCCCGCCGCCGGCATACTCGCGCTTCAGACCTTGCTACCGGACATGGATCATTTGACCCAGAGGGCTGTGCCGCCCCTGCTCGTGATTGGCGCGCTGATGCTCTTTGCGGCGCTTGTCGCCGTAGTAGCGCTCGGCTCGGGCGAGCGCATCTACAGGCACATTCAAGCTATTGCTGACAAGCGCTTTGGCATAGCACGAGGTGCCGACGAGTCGCGGTCCGCGCCCTCGGCAGATGAGTCGGAGCAAAGCGCCGACGACCATTACGTCGCTCTTCACAAGTGAAAAAGCTTCGCCTTGCGCGCCCGAGCTGCATGCAAGGATGCGGCGCCGACGACGTAACATTTATGTACCATTTACCTATGAGCGTCGCGTTGTGGCACGGGAGCCGTGGCCGAGCCGGAGCGCGAGCCTCAGCCTGCCCTCTCGCTAGCTAGGCCGGGCTTGATGCTCATTTTACATTTTTTAAAGAACTCGCCACGAAACTGGAGCGGACCGTGCGAGTACCAACGTGCGCATCCGTTCGGATACAGCACGCACCGATGCTGTACCATGCAGAGCACACAACACTCAACAGTCGAGTGAACATGAGGTGCACCGACGACGGTCACCACCACAATGTCCAACACCAAGGGTACACCAAGGGCATCAATTAGGAACCCCCCAGCACGCCTCCCTGGAAGATTGTACTGTCACATCAGTTGGGCCATGAGACCCATGTTACCGATTCCAAAGCTCATCTTAAGCTCATCTGCGTGTTATCCCTGTCTTCGCAAAGCGTTTCAGTTCTTCTGACGCTCCATCTTTTTCTTCGTCTTCTGTCCATCTGCACAGAGCATCGTTGCATTGATTCCACGCGGCACGAGCGACGAAGCTTGGCTATGCTCGATCCACAGCTCCTCACCAAAATCAAAGTCGCATGCATGCACCATGTCGCGCTGATGAAGGATGGTGCGTGCGGCAGCGTCAGGACGCTCGACGGTGAGCACGCGTACTTTTCGATGGAGGCCACGCAATACGTTCGTCTCGTGGCCTTCGACCTGTCCACAGGCAAGGGGCAAGGGCAACTTAGGTCGTTCGGGTGCGGTACTCGAAGGGCACTGGTTCGAGAGCTCTGCAAGAGGAATCACGTCTAGCGACATGTAATCAATCGTTGGGGGCGCCTTGGCCTCATCGAGAATATCTTCCAAGCTTCGCGGTGTCATTGAACGGTGCATCAGCTTCACCCCGCGCCGGGTGAATTCTTGAACAGTGAGACAGTGTCGACCCCAGCAAGTGGGTGCCGCTGTAGATGAAACGACACTTGACAGGCCGTGCATCCACGCAGTCGAAGGCGACGCATTTGGTGGCGGGACGATCTCACGGAAGAGAAGGGACTTGGTTTCGGATGTGGGATCTCCAGTCAGCGCGAGCATAAAGGTACAAGTGCGATTTGTCTCTGTGAAACGTCTCCTGGAGCGCTTCGCCGCATCGATGCAAACTCCACGCCATCCATAATGTCGCTCCAGCAGAGCCGTGTTTGAGTTCTGGAATGGCTCGTTAGCTGCTATGTCAATGAAGAACCCGTTGGTGTTGCGTTCGAGCAACGACAGAACAGCTGCCTCTTGGCCGCTTTGCGAGTAGTACACGTGGCCGCTGTACGATAAGTAGTCGGGCATCGCGGCGTGGAGAAAGCGCCGACAACTGAGAGCCGCGGGGGATAAGAATAAGAGGCCTGAATACTGTTCCTGTGAATTGGCTGCGTTTCTTGTGAAATTTGGGTCCGCCGCGCGTGGCCGACAGGCCGCGTTGGGGTAAAATTGTGTTTCTTGTGATGCATGCAAAAATTACATGAGCTTGAATTTATAACGGTCGCCGCGGCAGTTTTCCTTAGCGATGGCCACAAAATGGGCAGGGAGGGCCGCTCCGGCCCTTCTCGTACAGCTGCTTTTCTTCCTCTTGGCCGTCGCTCAGGGTCCTTTTGCGCCTGCAGGCGCATGCTGCACCAACACCTGCGCGACCGTCAACGACGGGATATGCTCCGATGGCGGTGCGGGCTCAGAGATGCAGGGTTATTGTGTTCTGGGCACGGATTGCGCCGACTGCGGCTCACGCTGCGCACCACCCCCGCCGCCACCCCCGCCGCCACAGCCGCCAGTGAAGCCACCACCTTCGCCGGATCCGTCTCCTCCGCCTCCGCCGTCTCCCAAACAACCGCCACCCTGGCCTCCTCCGCCACCATGCTCACCGCCAAGGCCTCCTCCGCGGCCTCCGCCACCTAAACAACCGCCACTACTGCCGCCGCCGCCTTCCCCGCCCCCGCCATCACCGTCGCCACCTCCGCCTGCTAGGCCGCCCTCGCCTTCGCCTCGGCCTGCCGGGCCACCTCCACCGTTCCCTCCATCGCTGCCGCCCGCTCCGCCCTCGCCACCGGCCCCACCTGCTCCTCCGCCCTTCCCACCACCACCATCGCGACCGCCGTCGAGGCCACCGCCAAGGTCACCGCCGGCCAAGCCACCGCCGCCGCCCTCGCCCTCGCCACCGCCCTTCCCACCACCCTTGCACCCCCCCCCTCGGTTCCCACCACCGCCCTCACCGTTGCCTCCGCCTCCGTTCCCGCCCTCACCTCCGCCGCCTTCCCCCTCGCCGCCGCCACCGGCGGATCCACCTTTCTCAGACCCGAGCCCGCCGCCTTTCCCTCCAGAGCCTTCTCCGCCGCCGCCCTCACCGCCTCCACCCTCGCCGCCGCTGCCCTTACCGCCGCCACCCTCGCCACCGCCACCCTCTCCGCCTCCACCCTCGCCGCCTCCCTCGAAACCTCCGTCACCGCCGCCCTTTCCGCCCTCGCCTCCGTACCCGCCGCCGCCCTCGCCGCCGCCCACGCCACCGCCAGCGCCCTCGGTGCCACCACTCCCACCGTCGCCGCCCAGACGGCCACCAATCCCTCCCCGACTGCCACCGATCCCGCCCTCCGCGCCGCCACAGCCGCTTCCACCGCCCCGGAATCCGCCATCGCCGCAAACCCCACCACCGTCCCCGATTTGGAAGTACCACGTACAAGAGATCAACCACCTGACGGCGAACCCGTGCGGGTACAGCGTGACGGCGAGCGGGGGCATCAACCCCCGGCATGCCGACTGCCCCAGTGTTCAAATCGATTTGCTCGCGACGGTCTGCGTTTGCTCGGATGATGTGCGAGCAGGCGGATGGCGCACCCGAGATGGCGCACCGCTCGGTTCGCCCTCACTGCTTCCGTTCGGCTCGATCCGCCCCTTTCGGCGCTTGCGGCGCCGGATGGCCTTGCAGGAGGTGGTGGTCGAGGCCATGTGGGAGGACCGCATCGAGGACGAGGACGAGGAGCCCGAGGAGAATGTGACGAACTCGTGGGTCCACTCGCGGGAGGAGGCCGAGGACAGCGAGTCTGACGTCGAGAAGGACGAGAATGGCATGCAGGAGGATGAGGAGGAGGAGGACAACGACGACGACGACGACGACGACGACGACGACGACGACGACGACGTCAGCAACCAGGTGAGCAGCGTCGAGGGCGAGGGCGTGGGTGCTCTATCAGGTGCTCGGCTCGACCCACACGCCACCATCTATCAGGACGGCACGCGGGACCTTCTGGACGACGATCACACCGCCGGCCTACGCTCGAACGGTGCGCCGATCTGGGAGCATCCAGAGCCCGGCGGCAAGCCTCCGAGCGACGATGACGACGACGAATCGCACGACAAAGGCGATGTGGCGAGCCGCAAGCGCCCTCGGCGGGATGTTTCAGAGCCCTGGCGGCCCTCTCACGAGCTGAATCGTCGCATGGACGTCGGTCACAGTCGCGACAATGGCGGCGGCGACAGCGGCGGCGGCACCGCCCATGGCAGCGGCGCTCATGGCGGCACCACCCATGGCGGACCCTTTGCCCTGGCGCGAGGCGGACGTCGACTACTGTTTGGCGGTCTCTCAAGTGGCAATGCCCACGGCAGCGGGGGTGGCAGCAGCAGCAGCAGCCCCGGTGGGCCCGTGCTGCCTCCGGTGCCCCCGACTCGCCCGCCGCCCGGTCCTGCACGCGTCCTCTGCACGTGCCAACGACCCGACCGCCAGATGCGCCTCGGGCCGAGCCCGCCGCCGACGCCGCCGCCGGCCGTTCCCTTTCCGCCCCGGCCGCCGCCACGTCCGCCGCCCCGGCCACCCCGACGCCCGCCGCCCTCGCGACCGCCCCTGCGACCGCCCCTGCCGCCCTCACTGCCACCACCGCCCTCGCCGTCTCCGCCACCGTCACCGCCCTCACTGTCCCCCCCCGCGATTTGCTCATCGACATGTGCCGCCTGGCTGTCGGCGCCTTGGGCCACGATGGCAGGCTCGCCATGCGCTTCTCTCCTATGCTGGTGCACCTCGACCCAGTGGAGGCCTCTGTGTGCTGGCTGCAGCAGTTGCGTGATTTACATGGGGACCGTCGGGTAGAAGAGCGACGAGCGCGGAGACGTCAAGGGGGGCTTGGAGTAGGCTTGGAGAGGTCCATCAAGGGTAATCAAGGGAAGACAACGCAGGGGGTCTGACGTGCATAGACGTGTGCGATGCGTGTGGTACATGTAGCTGCATGGGTGCGCGAATGAACCCGGATGCAGCATCCGCTCATGTGCGGGCTCTTGATTGGGGTGTGGGTCTGTGTGAGCGTGGGGCTGACTGTTGGGGGTCCTTCGGCACCCGGTACATTGTAAATAGCGCGTTCATAGTTATTCCGTGCCGTATGTGGCGTTCCTTGATCTTGCATGCAATTTACGTTTCGTTCACTGCTCGCACAAGTACAGTTGAGTCAACATGGTGGCGTATGAGAGCGTATGTTCAACTGGGGCACGTGCGGCAGCTGGGGCGGCCGTGGTGAATACGGCGCAGCCCACGCCGCAACTCTCGCTGCGGGTCTCGCCGCAGCCCAAGCGGCCACGCTTCAGAGTCAACGAACGAGTTCAGTGCCGCGACCACGGTGAGACGTGGCAGGTCGGCACGGTGGTCTGCGTGGAGCCACTTCAGGTGAAGCCCGACGGAGCCAAGTGGACCGCCGGGTACGAGTGGGACGAGGTCCTCAGATGGGAGGCACCGGGCACGCTCTTCGACTTCATCGTCGACACGGGGTCCAAAATCTCGATCGGCGGGATCAGAAAGGTGCTCGAGTCTAAGCGAAAGTTCAAGGCGCTGCTGCAGCGGCAGCGCGTCTCGGGCCTCCCGGAGCGCCCACATCTCGCCAAGCCCCAGTGGGGAGTACCGCCGGTGTCGGAGCCGCCGACCAGGCGAGCGAGTCGAGGGGCAGATGAGCGGAGAGAGCTGAAGGCCTTGCTGGGCCAGAACGCTCTGGCTGTCCGAAGCCTTGACGAGGCGACGAGCCTGCTGGCCGAGCAAGCTGTGAAGGAGAACGCCAAAGCTGCCGTGGCTACGGCTCGAGCTGAATGTGCGAGATTGCAACTCATCATTGACACGGCCGAAATACGCGCTGAAGCGGCCTTGACGGCGGCGGCGGTGGCGGCGGCGGCGTTCACGAGTCTCGTCGCGGAGGCGGAAGGCGCGAGGCCGAAGCTCAACAGATGGCGGAAACCATGGAACACAGAGAGAGCTGCCAGGCTTCTAAAGTCAGCCTGGGAGGAGGCAGAGACGAGGAGAAGATCAAAGGAGGCAGCCGACAAGGCTGCAGAAGAGGCGAGGAGAGCATCCCAAGAGTTGGCGAGTGGCAAAGCACGGCGAGAAACAGCTCTGCGCGCATGGCAGGAAGCCAAGGTACGTCTCGAGGGGCTCCCGAAGGCCCCAGTTGTGGTGGGCGGGCGCGTGCGCCTCAGGGAGGGCGTGACCCTATCGCCTGGCTGGCGCGAACAAAGAGTGCACACATTTGAACGCCACAAGGAGAGGATCGGCACGGTCGTGGCGCTCGAGCTGCCCGAAGAGCAAGACCTTCATCCCAAAGTGGGCGACACCGTCCTCGTCCTCTCTAGTCGTCTCGAGCCCTCGGATGTGGGCCGGGAGGGGGTGCTCGTCCTCGACGACCAGACGAGTAGCCCGTACAAAGTGCGGTTCGACGACGGCTCGCAAGGGGGATGGTATCTCCAGGGTGAGCTCCGCGTGAAGCCGGAGCGAGGTCTCTGGAATTGCGTCGTCGATTTCCCAGGTGAGGAAGACTTGGAGACGATCAAGGTGGCGGACCTCGTCGCTCTTCCCAATCTCTATAATCCCAACCTCTACAAGCCCTTTTAGCCCAATCCTCGAACCTCGCTCGTGAAGATTGGGTTGTCAAGGCCCTGCCCACCCCCCGTCACACCTCGCTCGCGACATGTCGGCCGAGAACCGCTGCAAAAGAAGAAACAGGAATCCAGGATATCCAGATACGGGAAAGCATGCTTGACTTATTGTGCACATGAATGGAACTAAAGCGACGGGTCTGAAAAGAGAAGCGCACAATTCATTATCTCACGTTTCATCTCGACGCAGCCCCGCCCCCCCCCTCGCAATCCACGAGCAACTCTTTGCATCCCCCTTCCTCGGTGCCGCTGTAGCTGCATCAGCCTCCGCCGCGTTGTGACGATCCCCACCGCCATGCTCGCCGCACGTGTGCACAAACGGCGTCGGCGCTTTGCCGTCCCGCTTCTTCCGGGAGCCTCGCAGCCTGCGCAGCGCACCCTCGGTCCAGTGCGCGAGCAGCAGGCAGGGGAACGTGTAGCGCACCACACGGCTCGGCTTCTCGGACTTGAGCAGTTGCGTGTGGGTCGCCATTGGTGTGGTTCGCTCGACAGTGATGCCCGGCACCTCCTCCTGCACGTACAGCCAGATCTCGCTCCCCCGGCGCACCATCGAAGGCGCTGCCGGGTGGTCCATGGTGCGCTCCCCGTACCTGTGGGGAAGGGCAGGGCGCCGTGGTGAGCACATGCATGCAAGGCATGGGGGCCGGGTGGTCCATGGTGCGCTCCCCGTACAGACGACAGCTGAGCAGCGGCGTCACGCGCGTCCAGCGCACGCCGTCAACCGACGCGGCGATCGCCAGGCAAGCGCGCAGTCGGTGCACGAGCGGAAAGACGGCCACGAGCGAACCGTTATGGGACGGGTTGGCCTGTACCCCAAAGAAGTACACGTCACCCGTCTCGTCGTAGCCGTCAATGCGGATCGTCTCAAACGGCGCCCAGCTTGACGCCCAGCTCGACGAGGAGCCACTTGCCTCGCTGGCTCTCAAGGTCCTCGGCCCGCCTGTGCCCGCCTCGATGGCCGGCTCAGCGGCCAGCTCGACGTTCGGCGCGCCCTCCGGTGCGAGCCCGAATGATGGGCGAGCTGTGAGGTCGCGACCTCGATAAGGGTCCCGAGAGCGCGTCACTTGCACATGGCGCCGTCCGCTCGCCGCAAGGTTTGCACGTGCGTACAGCAGGAACTCCCCCCCAAAGTGAACGAGCGACAGCCGCCCATCATACTCACACACGCCGCCCTCGTACAGGTACTTGGCAAAGTCGGCGCGCGCGCGCACATCGCGACGCTCGACGCAGCCCGGGTGCCGTCCGTCAAGGATCAAGTGCTTGTGCTGCCACTGCGTGGTCTCGGGCTCGTCCACACCTCCATAGGGGGAGAGCCACGGGTGGCTCTCGCCCACCGCACTGTCGGCCGGAGGACGGCCGTCAAAGCGCCAGGAGCGTCCGCGCACCATCCATAGCCCATTGCGCGGAGCATCGAAGCGGCTTGGGCTGAAGCCGAAGCGCTGCGTGAGCGCCGCCGCCGCCTTGGGCAGCAGCAGCGGGGAGTTGAAGGTGAACCGATCGCTCAGCTTATTGTGACGGCCGCCGACCGCAAACCATTCGCCGCTCTCCAGTCGCGTCAGGGCAAGATTGTGCGTCATCGAGGCGCCGAGCATCCTCACACGCGAGCTCACGTTCCGCAGATATTGCGCCCGCTGCGACATGGCAGCCCCCAGCTCGCCCTTGTGACCCCGCGCGCGGTGGACGACCTCATCGAAACTTAGATTGCGCCATGCCGTGTCGTCTGCACTCACTGCGACATTGGCCGCCGCCGCCGCCGCCGCTGCCGCCGCTGCCATGCGCCGTGCGCGCCGCGCGATGGGCAGCGCAAGGGGCTGGGAGCTCAGCCCCTTTGGGAGCGCCTGTGAGCGCAGCGTCAATTTTGGCATCACGAGGGCAGGGTCCCCGTCGAAGCTGAGCCCGTCAGCCGAGGTCAAGCCTGCGACAAACTCTTCCATGACCTCATCCTTGAAGAGAAGGCACACCTTCTCGATGCCGTCCTCATCGCACGCGAGCGCCGAGTAGTAGCGAAGGTGGCGCCGGAAGAGGTGGGTGAGCGTGCTGCGCGCGTGCGTGGCCTTGGTCCACAGCCAGGAGCTCGCGGCCACCCGAACATCCTGCTTGCGCACGGCACAGAGATGCGGCGCGCCACCAGCGGAGCTGGCGCTTCCTACGCCGAGCGCCAACCCGTTCCATCGCTCGAGCAGCGGCACCTGACGTGCGCACGCAGACGCCTGCTCTGCGTACATCCCCATGCACAAAACCTCGTGCGCTGGCGCTGGCCCTGCTGTGCACTTGACGTTCGTCAGCGTGCCAGCCGTGCCAAGCGACTGAAACCGCTCGGTCGCACACGGTTCGGTTAAGTTGAACATCCAGAAAGGCCCCGAGTAGAGCCCCGGTGGGCGAGAGGCACAGTCCACAGCTCGCATCGCGATGAGGCTTTGTGCGGATGCGTGCTGCAAGAGAACAGTCAGCTCTAGAAGTAGCGCAGTCCGAGCCGCGGCTGTGGGTGCCTCATGGCGTATGATGATCGCGTCGCACACACCCAGGCTTTGCTCCACGTCTTTGGCGCGCACCGTATACGCTGGTGTCGCACGGAGAAAGCGGAGCCGCCGGTCGTCGGAGTGCCATGCTTCGCCCTCAAAGGTGATGGCCGTGTAATGCTTGATGTGCTGCAGTGCTGCAAGAGTGGAACGTACCGACGCCAAACTTTGAGCATTGACCTCGCATAGGCGGCGCACATTGCGACTGCGCAGTGCCGCAACAAGCTCCTTCTCGAGTGCGTCAGACATGTGCTGGGCCTCACGAAAAAACTTCAGTCGGTCGAGGACACCGACTTGTGGAATGCATGCAAACGCGGACCAACGCGTCGTTTTTGCGATTGATGCAAGCAGCCTTTATCGTGCGCCCAAATCTGTGGGGTACTTAAGACTTGGGACCTATTGGGACCTACCCTGTAACTTATAGCTCCATACTAAACAGACCTCCCGCAGGCTATATCCTGTTGAGATTTACTGGTAGTCTTGAGGGACACCTCCCACGCACATGGCAGGCTTCTCAGAATCTGCTCTGCGCAATTTGCGCAGCTCGGCGGCTCACGCGGCCCGCGCTGGACACGAGCAGGCCGGCGCCGGCGCTACGGGGTAGGCCCACGGTCTTCTTCATCGCCAGGTTGCGCGCGGCGGCGAGCAGCATCGCATTGGCCGCGAGGTGTGCATCTGCGGAGGGTGGATGGCCGCCCGCACTGCGCACGCGATTGGCGGGCACGCGTCGTTCAAAGTCGCCCTCGAGCGACGCCTCGGAGAACTCGTCGTGGATGTATTGGATCGCATAGCCGGTCCAAAACTCGACGTCATCATACCAGGAGTACGCGACAATGCCCGAGTGCCACGTGCGCGGCCCCGAATGCGCCTTCAAAGGCTCTTGTACCTCGACCAGGTCGCCGCGGACGAAGGCTCCTTCGGCAGGCGGCGCGTACAGCACCTCGGAAAGTGGCCGGCGCACTGGCGGCGAGCGCGGGTATGCACTGTTGGGCCTGGTCACATCGCCCAGCACGGCGCTCGGCGGGTGCGCGGGTGCTGGCAGCGGCTGCAGCGCTTCGCGAGACTCGTCGTCCTCTTCCACCCTGTCCTCGTCCTCCTCGTCCTCCTCGTCCTCCTCGTCCTCCTCGTCCTTCTCCTCCTCGTCTTCCTCGTCCTCGTCCTCGTCATCCTCGTCGTCCTCGTCCTCTGCCATTTGCGAAGCCATCGGAGTAAACGGCGGAGTTGTCACCACTCTGTCCTCGCCCTCATCGCCCTCCTCGTCCTCCTCGTCCTCCTCGTCCTCCTCCTCCTCCTCGTCTTCCTCGTCCTCGTCGTCCTCTGCCAGAGGCGAAGCCATCGCGGTAAACGGCGGAGTTGTCACGTGCGTTCGTTGCCAAGTTCGTTGCGCTAGACTTTGTGCTTGTGCATCTGAACTACCTCCTCCCCCTCCAGCACATTCCAAGTTGGGGGAAACTAGCGGAATCTCCTCGTCCTCGTCGTCCTCTGCTAGCGGGGTATAAAGAGTAAATAGAGGGATCTCCTCGTCCTCGTCGTCCTCTGCAAGCGGGGTATAAGCGCGTTGGAGCGGGCTCTCGACGTCACGGGTCCCCTCGCTGCTGCGTGCGACAGTATCAGCCCCCCCGGCGGTGCCAATGGCCGCCGCGATGGTTGCTGTGGCATCAGTGACCATGTTTCCTCCCCCTGTGACCGTGCTCCCCCCCACTCCCCCCGCGTCAGGCTGTTTCGGCCAGACTGCGGCGGGCATGGATTCGACTGCTCCACTGATAGACATCGCAGCGCTCGCTCCACTGATAGACAGCGCAGCGTTCGCTTCACTGATAGGCAGCGCAGCGTTCGCTCCACTAATAGGTAGCGAAGCGTTCGCTTCCCTTGCCAAGCTCGGCAGCAGAGGCGCCGTATCGGTCACCTTCGTCTCCCGCGCCGTATCGGTCACCTCTCGGCGGGCCGGCTCGAGCGCTCCATGGCCGCCAAATACGGCGCCCTCATTGCCGGCGCTCCGCTCCTTGCGCCGATTTGGAGGCTCCGCTACTTGGAGGCGCCTGCTTGGAGGCTCGCCGCGGCTGCTGTCAGAGCGCTTGCGCTTCTTACTCGCACTTACGCCGCGGTCGCCCCGGTACAACTCGCGAGCTGCCTGCTGATGCGCGGCGGAGCGCTGGCACGTGTGCGCCGTCTTTCGTTGGGGGAAGCGGCACGCGATGCACTGCGCCTCGGTCGTCTGCATCCTGCCGCCGCCGCCGCCGCCGCCGAAGCCGTTGGCGCCCTTCGCGTCGGCACCACGACCGTGAGCTGCCTGCTGATGCGCGGCGGAGCGCTGGCACGTGTGCGCCGTCTTTCGCTGGGGGAAGCGGCACGCGACGCACTCCGCCTCGGTCGTCTGCATCCTGCCGCCGCCGCCGCCGCCGCCGAAGCCGTCGGCGCCCTTAGCGTCGGCACCACGACCGTGAGCCCCCCTTTCCATAGCGGATGGCGCTCTCCCGTCCTCCAGACGCGCGTACCCATGCGTGCCCAATACGGCGCGCGTACGCATCACGGGCTGCTCGTCCCACCCGTCGGCCACCGCGATGCCCAGACTCTCGAAGTCCTCAATGCTCGAGAGCCTGAGCACTGCGGAGGAGCCGCACGCGGGCGGCGGCGTGCGGCGCGCCGCGCGCCAGCGTGCTTCGTTCAGGCAAGCCGGTGGCGCAAAGGACTTGGCGCGTCCTATCCTATGATCAACTCGCACCTCAGCGCCGGCAGCAATCGGCTCAGTCGCCACGATCAGCACCACGCCGCCGCCTCTCTCGACGTCGGTGCCCGCGAAGGCGCTCGCGGTGAGAGGGATGTGCTCCGGCGAGGCCCACCTGCATGCAATGAGGGAGGCCATCAGCATGCAATCAGAGGCAATCGGAGGGATGTGCTCCGGCGAAGCCCACCGCTCGAGGCGAGCATTGGGAAGCGCAGAGTGGTTGACGTGGGCGCCGAGGTGGGCGCCGAGGTGGGGCATTGCTCCGAGGTGGGCGTCGAGGTGGGGCATGCCGCCGCCGCCACGTCCGTCGATGAAGCCGATCGCGGTACCTTGCCTGGCGTCGGTGTCCGCACCGCCGCCGCTGCTGCTCGAGGCAGCGCTGCTCGAAGCGCCCGCCGTAGCCAAGGGCAGCGGCGGCGGCGGCGGCGGCGGCGGCGGCGGCGGCGGCGGCGGCGGCGGCGGCGGCGGCGGCGGCGGCGTGCTACTGTCAAAGAGCGTACAGATCGCTTGGCCGCGGATGAGCTGACTGCGTGCAAAGAGCCCTAGCCCTAGCTGCCCCCCGAGCTGTGAACGTGCACACCCTCCGAGCTGTGAACGTGCACATCCACCGAGCTGCACACCCCCCGCCGACGGCGCCACGAAGGCAAAGTGGTTCATCGGGCCGTGCGCAGCTGCGCTCAGTAAGGCCGCCGTCTCTCGAGCAGCGTCCTCCGCGAGGCGCTTGCGTGAGTGCAGCTTGGGTGGCGCAATCTCGGGAGCGAGCTCGAGTGAGAAGCCGCAGCCAGACCGCTCGCGCGCGCACCACCAGCGCCCGTAGCGGAAAGAAGCTGACAGGCCACACCCACACAGAGGCGCCCGCGCCGTGGGCGGCGGGTGCAGCTCGACGCCGCAGCCCATCGGCGCATCGTCCGCGCCGCTGCTGCTGCTGCCGCTGCTGCCGGCCGATACTTGCACGGCTGGGCGCGTGTCCGCCTCACACCACCACCGGCCACGTTCCCAGACGCACGGCCGCGGCGGCGTGCAGCCGCACTGCGGCGGCGGCGCGGGCGGGGGCTGCACGGCCGGCGTAGTCAGGCTGTGCAAGGTGGCCTGGTATCGAGGGCCGACTGACGTGTAATTGATCGCTTCGAAGCCGCCGTCGAGAAGGAAGGCGGCACTGTCCACGCCGCCTCCGCCCACCGGCAGCGCATAGATCCGTAGGCCAGCGCCGCCAGCGAAATCATCGTCAAGACGAGGCTCTTCATTAGCCCGTTGGCGGTCCGAGGCAACGCCCGGCCAATGCGCGGCGCCGGGCCGAGGACCGCCTGGCCGAGGAATGGGCTTGTCAGGCCGGTGGATGCATGCCTTGCGCAGCTTGCCCGGACCGCCATTTTTGGGCTTGTCGCGGCACGCCTCGCACCTGCCACACTCGAAAATTCTTCTGCTGCTCGGAGGTGCGTCGCCACTCACGCTCGCGTCGGCGCGGGCGGCGACCAGCACTGCACCGTTGGCTCCGATAGTGAGTGTGACGATGACACGCGCTGGTGGCACCGACGCGCTCGGCCTGGGTATTGCCGGCCGCTTGGACGGAGAGGACATGAAGGGCAGCCTCCTCTCGGTGTCGTCCTTCATGAATCCCTTCACAGAGAACAAGCCTGCTCCCGGTGTGAAGGTTGATCCGATCAAGTGAGTGAGTCACTCACTCACTCATCAAGAGTGCGCAAATAACCGGGCTACTGTACACAACGACACTACTAACCACGCCAGAAAGGCTTCGCAGTATTGACTGAGAACGAAGCGAGGGCGTGTTTTGCTGCCATGCCTGAACACCAACCGAGGCCTAGAGCGAAGGACGCGGCCAGAGCACGCGCTCGGCGTCGATGACAACCTCGACCACGCCCCGGAGGAAGGCGATCTGAGGGTGCTCCCACATGACCTCGCCGCTGAGTGCGCTGTGGTAGTAGCGGGTGCCGTGCTCATCGGTGAGCTCAGTCCAGCCGAGCGGCCGCTGCGCGCACAGCGCCGCATCGGCGATCCACAGTTGTTCGCAGCCGAGCTCGCCGCCGTAGGGCAGGCCGAGGTAAGCTGCCATCACGAGAACCTCTTCGAGAGCGCGCGGCATGGCCTGGAGGGAGCGCGCGCGCTGCATGTCGAAGGAGGAGCGCAGAGCGTCCACCTCGGCCAGCCTGCACCACGCGAGCCGCACCTCGGGGCTTGCACTCGGCGGTGGCAGGAAGGTGGGCGCAGGCAATGCGCTCCAGGCCGAGCTGGGCGTGGCAGAAGGTGCGAGGGCGGGAGATCGCGATCTGCCGTGGAGGGGATGGCCGCGAGGGTAGTAGCTCTCCTCAGTGATGGAGCTCTCCTCCCCGTCAAATGCGCTCAGATCGATCCTCAGGCGCACACTACCATCACCGAAGCCTGCATTCTCGAGCTCGAGCAGGGCGAGCGCCGCCTTGGGCGCCACGGGCGCGGGCTTCACAGGCTTGGGCCGAAGAGGCTCCCTGTGAAGAGGCTCCCTCGAGGCCACGGGCATGCCAGCGTCGAGGGCGGCGAGGCGCTCCTTGGCAGCGTGCTCGAGGGACGCACGTGAGAGCTCCATTACGCGGCGCGCAGTGGGCTCAATTGGTGCGTTCGGTGCGAAACGGTAGCGCGAGCCTCGCAGCGCGGGGAAACGACAAATCGAGAGCCCGCGCGTCTCCGGCGAGGTGCCCGCCATGCCCACTGGGTGCCCGCCATTCGAATCCGGGCTCGGCTCCATGCCGGGGCCGACGCTGGCACCCTCGCGTCGTATCGAGCCGTTGCCCTCGCGCACCGGGACGCGGGTGTGCGTCTCGTTCGCCCCCATGCTCTGCCAGCCGGGCCCAAAGCGGTGGCGCTTGCGAGCGGACGCGCGCATGTCGACGCAGCACGGCTGGCCGTCGAGAGCGAAGAGGTACCACGCGACGACCGGCTGCTTCTTGAGCGAGACCTGTGGCGCGTAGTTGCAGAAGCGGCGCGCGGTCAGCTGGTACGACTCGCGCAGCGGATGCTCGTGGAAGTCGTGGACCTCGCCTTGGTCGTGCTTGCGATAAATGGGCTTCTTCCAGCGCGCCGAGCCGCCCGTCGCCTCCGCAGGCACGAAGGACCAGAGCGCGGGGAGCGGCGCGAGGATGAACTCGGCGGCCACCCAAAGCGCGCGAAAGGGAGCGGCGAGGGTCGACTTGCCGGGGGGTGGCGAGCCGATGCCGGCCGACGCGCCCACGAGCCCAGCGAGCAGCCCGAGATCGTCCGCCGCATCGAGCACGCGAGCGGGCGTGAGGCATCTCGTGCTCAGGAACGGAGCGTTTTCGTACGTGCCCTGCAGCACGGCGAGGCCCTTGAAGTCGCCGAGCCGCTTGAAGCTGCTCACGTGCGCTTGCTCCGCGAGCGACTGCACGAGTGTGCTGCGCCAGAATTTGCGCTCCCAGCGTATGGCGTGCAACGCATTGTACAGGTAGCCGCCCATCACGGCGGGGTCGAGATGCTTTGGGGGCGCCTTGACATCATTCTTGCCCTCGCCTGGCAGGTGGCGCTGACGAGCATTCGACAGGGCAGACGCGACGCCGCCGAGCTGATACGAGCCGCGGCGCGCCACCTTGGCCTCCACCGCAGCGGTCGCCTGAGCGCCGATCGCGCGGCGCAAGACGTCGCCCTCCTCCCCGAGGCTCGCTCGCACCTCGTCGAGCGCCCCGGGGGGGAACTCGCGCACGCCGGCCCGCTTGCGATGTATGCACTGCCACATCGGGTGGCTCGCGCTCACGGGCTGGTGCGAGCCGCCGAGCCCCCCCGCGCAATAGAGGCACAACTTGAGCCGCGCGCCCATGATGCCCTCGCCGAAGGCTGCAGGACAGCACTGCTCGGCGATCAATTCTACGCCGAGCTTGGCGGCGCCGGTGTGGAGCCGGAGGGGATGCACGCGCGCCTTGACAACGTCGGACGAGAGCCCGAGATTCCACGCCACATCGATGATGCCCTCGCCGCGCCACGGCATATACGGCAGCCGCGCCGCGGAGACGTGAAGCAACACCAGATTGAGCATCTCCTGCGCCGCGCACCGCTGCTGCCTCTCGATGAGCTCCTTGCGCGTGGCCGAGTTGCGCTTCGCTTGCTTCTGCTGCTCCTGCACGCGCACAAGCTCCTTGACGTGCTCCCATCGCATGCGGCTCGCGACCTTGCTCTCGAGCGCCTTGGAGGCCGAAGGGATCATCGAATGCTCCGTCTGCAGTGCCGCCAGTGCCTCTGTAGGCTGCCCTTTGAGCCAGCTGACTGCCCCTTCGAGAAAGTACCACTTCTGCTTCGAAGCCCACGCTCGCGTGCGCGCCTCGGCACCGAGCTTGTCGAGCCCCGCCTGGTGCGTCGCAAACTCGGCCTGGGCTGCTCGAATGGACTCGGCCATCGTCGGCTCGACGTGCACCTCCGTCGAAGAGCCTCGACACGCGCCGACCTCGAGGCCAATGTACGAGCAGCCCCAGAGCTCGGCGAGGTCAGGCAACCGCTTGAGCTCGATCCGACCCTGGGGCATCTCGCGCAGCTGCTCGACCACGGCGTGGATCGCGTTGACCGTCTGCACGGTGGGCGGCACCACCTTGCGCCGTGTGGGTGAGGGTGGGCGGTTCGTCATCTGCGACGCCTCGAAGAGGATCAGGCTCACCTCCAAAATGTTCTTCGCCTTCACGCCCGTCTTCTCCGCACGCAGGCCAATGCGCGGGTCGATGCTGAACCAGTCGCGCAGTTCGAGGCACAGCGTGGCCGCCGCGTGCTCATCGAGCTCGGGAGGGTTGCTGCCCTTCCAATCTTGGCAAGTGAGCTGCAGCGCCATGCGCGCGTCGTGCGGCGTGATCGGCAAAAAGTCGTCCAGCGCCTCCAGCGCCTCCTGGCACATGCGCACGAGCGTGAAGCGCTTACGCATCCCCTTGAGCCGATGACAAAACTCGAGGCGCATCTTCGCCTTGAGCCCCTCCTGCCGCTGCAGCGCAAGGCGGTTGAGCAAGGCGGTGTACCTCTCCTCCTGGAATGTGTTGACAATCGCCGCGGTGCCAGTGAGCCGCGCCCACGTGAGCAGCCGCTCGACCGCGCTCCCGATGTCCGGGGTCCGATACATGCCCGGTGAAGGAGAGATGCGCCCAGGCGGCACGGGCGGTGGCGCGCGTAGCTGCTGCGTGATCAGCTGACGCTGGCCCAAGAGGGACGAAAACTCGGCCCAGGCTCCCTCGAGGCGCTCGAGCGTGTGCAGCGCTCCCTCGAGCAGCCCTCGCTTGATGAGTGCCGCCACCCACGCGCTGATCGACGACGCCGTCACGTCGAGCTTGCCCTTGCCGAGCGACTCGAGCACCGCATATTGCACTCCCTCGGCAAGCAGTTGCTCCGTCTGCGAAACCACCGCGGCCGTGATCGGCTCCGGTCGATTGCGCTCATTAGCCGGTAAGGCGCCCAGCGAGATGGCGATCTCCCGCCGCCCCATGAGCACCTGCCGCTCCGCTACGTGGGCTGCCGCGAGCAACGCGGTGCCGCTGGGTGAGAAGGCGTCTTCTGCGGCGATCGCGTTCGCGAATCCGAGCGTCTGCAGCTGGAAGAGCTCGTACTTTTCCTGTGCAGTCACCTTGTGCGCCTGGAAGATCTGCTGGATCAAGCACGCGTAGTGCTCGGCCATCGGCACGGCCATCGTGTTGAGAACGTGAGTGCGCTCCTCCGCCGCCTCCTTCTGGCGCTTGTACGCGACACGCGCTTTGGTGAGGTACCGGCGCACGTTCGCCTGCACCGCGACGGCCATGCGTGTGCGATGAATGTGCTGTGCCTTGAAGTACGGCGAGCGGAAGAAGGAGAGGATGCGGCGCGCTGCCACCTTCATCAGGAGCAACTCGTGCTCGCGGCGGCGCATCAGCTCGTGCGCACGCAGCGCGCTGGCCGTCGCGGGCAGGCCGCCCTTGGCGCCGCGCGCGCTACCCTTGGCGCCCCGCTTCAAACTGCCGCCCTTGGGTTCGGCGACGCCTGGGGCTTCGGCTTTTGCCTTCGCCTCTGTCAAACGCATGAGCACGGGGTTCGACTTAACGGCCGCGAGGATGGCGAGGGTCGCCGTGTGCTCCGCCTTGCGATTGAGCAGCTCGAGACGGCGCCTCTGGAACTCACGCCACACGCGCTGCAGCGCGCGCGCCGCGATGAGCTGTTTCGTATCCTCATCCATGACCCCACCCACGAGGAAAATTGCATGCGCGCGTGCATTCATCGAGCGGTTACGCGCATCCTGAGCCTCTTTCGCGGCGAGGGCCTTCAGCACGCGTGCATACCGACCCTCGGCGCCGTAGAGGATCACCTCGAGCCCGCGCCAGACGGCGCGCGCGCGCGCCTCCAAGCGCGCCTTGGCCTCTGCCGCGGGATCGGCTGGTGGACGGTTGTCAGGTGCGAGGTTGCTCGGCGAGGCCGAGCGCTCCTTGTCGCGCGACGGTGACTTTGCGAGCGACCTCGCCGACCGGAGGGAGGTCAAGCTCGATGCGGCGGTGGAAGGGCGCGTCATGCCACGCGCCGACGGCTGTGCCGAGCCAGCTGTGAAGACCGACGGCTGTGCCGAGCCAGCTGCAGAGGAGAAATGCGTCACAGAGTTGTCTCCCCACGCCACGGAGTGCTCCGCTATCGAGTCTGCCGCCGAGGCCGGGCGTGCCAACGCCGTCGCGGCGCCGGCCGGCTGGTACGCCAGCGCTGGCGCAGCACGCTCAGCATGGAGGATGGGCGCGCTCGCCGCGGAGGCTCCGGTGAGCGCGGGCAGGGTGCCCACGGACGCTGAGCCGGAGAGGAGCGCTCGGGGCTCTTTGGCCAGCGGCCGTGGCTGCCTCGACGGCTGGGCTGCCATCTGCGTCGTGGCTGCCATCAGCCCCGCGGGCGCCGTGTCGCACGTGGTCAACGGAGAGCAAAGATCGCGAACGTGGCCTTGTCGGGACAGGTGCCCCGGCGTGGCACCGGCAACGGCAAAGACCAGTTGGGCCGTTAACTCTTTGGAGCGCGCGCTCGACACGGCGCTGACCGGCTCGGCGGCCGGCGGCGGCATCGTGCGTGGCCGGGGTCGCTGCTTGCCTGAGCCGCTCCTTTTGATCGCCTCGAGCAGCGTGCTCTGCGCCGCATACATGCGCTCGCGGTCGCCCACCGAATGCTGCCGTGAAGCACATACCTTGGTCGCGGCGATGCAGCTGCCGGCACAGATCGCCCGCCAAATCTCCGCTTTGGAGTCGAACCAGTGAAGAAGCAACGGGTCTTGCTCGAACGGGAGCGGCAGGAAGCTCACCTTGGCCGTCAGGCTGCACAGGATCGCCGCGTGCCGCTTCGATGAGTACGCGGCGAAGCCGCTCGCGTCGGCCTGGCCGAGACCGCTGCTTGAGAGTTTCCTCTTCTGACCGTCCTCCGTCGAGTGACTGAACATCTCGCGCAGCCGCGGCAGGTTGAGATTGAGGCACGAGTCGTTTGTCTGCTCGTGCTGGCACACCTGCACCGCCTCCACCACGCCTACGATGGCCACCCGCAGCGCGCACAGCAGGTCGCCAAGCATCGTGCGTCGCTCGTCCAGCGACGAGTGCTTGCTCAGCTCGCCGAGCGTCGTGGCAGAGCTCGGTCTCTTGGGCGAGCGGTTTCCGAGGCGCGGGCTCGTCTTGTTCTCGTGCTCCTCGTTGAGCAGTGCGAAGCGGCGCATCCGGCCGACCAGCTGCTCGAGCTCCGCCAGCCGCTGGTTGAGCAGCTGCTCCGCGCGGCCTGAGGCACCCAGCCCGCCAGGTGGCATGGCGAGCCCGATAAGGCTACGCGGCGGTGTGGGCGTCTCGAGTGCCTCGGCGCGCCACGCGTTGATGCGCAGTTTCGACGCCGACACCCCGCGCTCCCTAAACCACGGTTTGCCTTGCTTCTCCTCCTCCTCAATCCTCTTCTGCCGCTGCTGGTCACGCCACTGGCCGACGCGACGAGCCGCCTCTCGTGCTGCAGCCGCGGTTGCGGGACGCACGCCTCGGCGCGTCACCGGAATGGACTCGAGGGACGGTGACGGATGGAGCTGCACTGCCGACAGCTGTGCGCCCTTCGGAGCCCACGACTCGCTGAAGGAGTACAGCGTGGACTGCGACATATTGAAACGGAGCAAACTGTCTTTTTAACACCGCCGACTTTCACAACACGTCTCCTCAAATACATGTAGCTCGCGACGCGTGGAAATTATTCTTCACACTACACTTGCAGACTTCGCTATGACCATCCCAGGGGACCGACTTGCGCGAGACGTGATGCCCGAAGACGCTTCCTCGCCGTGCTTCCCTCACGGGCTCGAAGCCGCCCTGTGCGCGCATGTCGAGGCGGCCTACTACACCGCCTCGCGCTCGTGGACCTCACAGCCGGCTCATCCGCTCGATGCTAATCCGAGCCGCACCGAGGTGCTCGGAAATCCTCGCGCATGGCTGACAATCTGCTTGCAGAGCCAGCACAAGCCAAACATCAGCAAGGTGATCGCGTTCCTCTTCGGCGACGAGGCGATTGACGCCGTCGAAGCTGTCATGCGCGTCGCCGTCGGCCCTGCACCCACCGAAGGGCCGGACGACAAGGCCGCTGTGCCACCGCCGACAGCCAAGGTGAGCTTGCAGCTCGTCTTCCGGCAGTGCTGCTCGAATTACGCGACGCATGGGCGCGTCGCACGAGGCATCGTGCACGCGATCACGCGGCGCCTCTCCCTGCACAACGCCGCTCGAACCAAGGCCATCCTTTCACTGCTCGACGAGCCGCGACGGTCAAAGCTTGTCTTCCTCGAGCCGCTCCGTCGGCTCTGCGCGCTATCGGCGGCTTCAGGCCAGCCGGCGGCCGCGGCGGCTTCCGAGGTCGCGTGGCACGAGGCACTGCTGCAGGCCCTCGAGCTCGTGTCCACCTCCGCATCGCCCACGTGCCGATTCCGGCCGTCCGTGGTCTCCGAGCTCCTCTCAGAGGCGAGACACGTGGCGGTCGACATGGGACACGTGGCCATCTGGGGCAGCACCGCCGCCGCCGGCAGCAGCACCGCCGCCGCCGGCAGCACCACCGCCGACAGCAGCACCACCGCCGACGGTAGCACCAATAGCGCGCAGCCGCTCCTCAACCAGGTGCTTCCGGTGCATGCATCTCTCGCACACCTGCTGCGCACCCGTCTCGCGCCACTCCTCGCCGCCGAGGACGACGCGGGCGCGACCACGACGACGCCGCCATACGAGTGGGCGAGTGCAGCTGACTACCTTCCGAACCCAGCGGTGCATTGGGCGCTTTTGCGCACCGCCGAGGCCGCGCGTGCCCAAGGTGAGAACTTCAAGGCGGATCAAGGCGCGGGTGCTCTTTTGGCGGCCACACGTGGCGATTTGGGCGAGCTTGCGTGCGCACTTGGCGCGCTGCTCCATGGCCCTGTGGGAAGTGCGCAGCTCCATGGCCCTGTGGCGGACGGCGCCGTAGCACTCGCAATACTCCAGATGCTCAGCCCCACAGGCCGTCGAAGCGTCGCGATGGAAGACGGGGACGGGCGCCGTGGTGAGCACTTGCATACAGGCCGTCGATGCGTCGCGTTGGAAGACGAAGGCGCCGTGTTGGGCGCCCGTGTGGCCATCGAGCGCCTCGGCGCACCCGGATGGCGCGTGGCGTTGGATGCGGCGCTGGGGGCGGGCGTAGTGGCCGACGGAGGTGGCGGCGGCAATCCAGCCACGCTCTGTGTGCCCTTGCGGACCTCGTTTGACGCGCGGTCCGATGAGGCGGCAGCACTTTCCCATTGGTGGCCCGCTGTGCGGCTTTGGGTGCGCCAGCCCGGCCACTCTCGCTATTCGGGCGTGCTGGAGGGCTTGCTACGGCGCGCGGCCCGTCTGCACGCCCAGGGCGGCTGGCTAGACTCGGGTGGCCCTCGCAAACGGCGCATGCCTGAGATCATCAGCGGCGGCGGCGGCGGCAGCAGCAGCCACGCCGCGCTCGAGCTACGTGCGCCGCTCTTGCCTCTGCACGACGCGCGCAGGCTGGTGGACGCGTGCGCCCTGTACCTGCCTGCCGTGCTGCCCCTGCTGCGCCCGTCCGACGCGCTCGCGCTGCTCCACGCATACGCGCTCGCCACGGCGCGCACCCCCGCCGCTCCGGGCGAGTCTACAGGGCCGCCCGAGATTGCCGAGATTGCGATCTCGAAGCCGCCCGAGATTGCCGAGATTGCGATCTCGAAGCCGCCCGAGATTGCCGAGATTGCGATCTCGAAGCTCGTAGACGCAGCGAGCTCGTGGAGGAGGCCGCCTCAGGGTGGCGCGGAGCCCAAGCGGCCGCCGCTGCAGGCTGGCTGTGCCCTCGCTCTGCTGCCGCTCTGGTACGGCCGCAGCGCCGTGCCGGGCGCACTCTCTGAGCCCACCCTTGATCACTCGTTCGCGCCGCTCGCGACACTCGACGGAGCTGGCGCGGACCTCGCTCTCTGCAGCCACTCAAGCTACCTGCTCGCGGCCCTCTACCTGCCGCCCGCTGCCCCGGTGGCACGCGCCACGCTGCTGCTCGAGCTCGCCGAGCAGTGGGCAGCGGAGGCGCGCTGGAGCTGCGACGTCGGCGCAGTAGCGGCCGCGCGCGTCCGCCGTGTTGCCGCGGCCCTCGCCAATGTGCGTGCGGCGCTCGACGCCGAGGTAGAAGGGCTCTTGCGCGAATCCGGCGCCACGAAGGTTGCGGAGCGGCTGCGGGGTGTAGGCGTGCACCTCTTCGGGGGCCCCTCGATGACACACGTGTATGTGTGAATGTGAATGTGTGTCTGTGTGACTTCTAACACACGATCAGAAATTAGGACCGTGGTGTGGAGGCGCGCGCCTCAGTCGTCAATGATCATTTATGTTCGGCGGCGCCCGAGGGCAGATGACGGTGTCCAATTCCGACAAAACATTACCGAATTTTTCGCGTCGCAACTTCTATTAAACACATCATCCGTAACTAAAGGAAATGTCTGGAATGATCTCTGGAATGACATCTCGGAGAGTATCAAGGAGGTCATGAGATACGAATGACATCTTGATGACTTTTGGCAGCTCTAACTGCTGCACACTCATGACCTTCGCTTCCAAAAAGTGACCCCTTGCAGCGGGCCGACCGGGCGGAAGCGATGGCCCAGCAGGCCTTTCTCGCAAGGCAGCGCCGGATCTGGGATGAAGAAGCCGCCCCTAAGAAACGAAGGCCACGCACGGGCCACTTCCACTCGTTCCTCCGCAAGAATGAGCGGCCGCATGACGCGCTGAAAGCAGCGCTCTTCGAATCGCGTGACCGCCTCACAAACTTGTTCGAATTATGGGACGAGGATGACAACGGGCAATTGAATCGCATTGAATTCCGTCGCGCCGCGAAGATTCTTGGATGCCGTCAAACAAAGGAGGAGCTAGATGCCTTCTTTGACATCGTTGACACGAACCAGGACGGAACCTTATCTCATGCCGAGTTGATGGACGTGGTCCGTGAACCTGAACTTTCGTCCATCGTGCCCCCGACCGAGGCGCCCCCGCCCGCCGCTGACGAGCCAAACATCGGACGGGTACAGGGATGCAAACGCTGTGCCCTCAAGGTCATTCGTACAGTCTATGCCATCGCTAGCTCGGTAACGGTGCAGACGCTCATGTACTTTGCCTTCGTGTACATCGTGCAGATGCTCGTGCGCTCGGTGCGCTCCACAGATGAGTACTATCTCGACAAGCAGTTTTCAGACACGTTGATGTGAGTGACGGCCGCGCCCGTGCCCGCACATACAGCTCCTCACGCGCAGCCTGAAACTGTTGCCGACTGACCCAAAGGCTGTGCCACGTCGTGCGTGCAGCTCGACAACTGGCAACGCCTACGACAACGACCTCAAGGAGTTCAACACCATCCGACGCATCGCGGACATCTGGCAATGGGGTAACGCATTGCTGTGGCCCGGGCTGCTCGGCAACATTGGCCCCACCTGCGCGGCTGTGGGCAAAGGCAGCTTCTTCCGGTCGGCGGACATGGCAACAGAGACCAATTATAGTGCAATATATTATGGTGCGCCCGGAGACTTTTGCAACGACGACCGGCTGCAGGACGGTGAGGGGTACGGGGTCGTTACCAACGAGGGGGCCACTCCTCCGTTGGTTGCAGACGTCGTCGACCGCTTCAACCAAATGGACTGGACGGACGGCCTGCGCATCCTGCAGGTGCGCGCGGCGTCCACGAGTGCAACGCTCTGCGCGACGGATACCATCGGCGGCACATGCTACCCCGAGCCGGACGGAGTTGGGTACGTTGAGGACACAGCACCGTTTGGATACAATGCGACGCACCCTGAGCAGCCCCTGAGCTACCCCTTCCGCTGGCGATCGGCAGAGGAGATGGGCTCAGCCAAGATGTGGTCTGCATCTCCCTCGAGCTTCCGCGGCTACACGGGCGCCGGCTACGTCTCCTTCGTGATCCCCTTCTTCTCAGAGGTGTTCCTGCGAGATGAGCGGGGCACGCCGTCGCAAGTGACCGATTTCCAACGGTACCGCGTCCTGCGCGGCGACGGGCGCAAGCCGCACTTCTTCTGCGTACGCCTCTCGTGGGACTCGCATCACGTGCACCAGCTCTGCGACCCGAACGACCCCAGCCGCCAAAACCGGACCACCGGCATCGTCCGCGCCGCGATCGTCGAGTTCTGGAACGATCTGAAGCGCGCCCATTACGTGGACGCACGGACGCGGATGGTCGAGCTGCTCGTGCCGCTCACGTCCAATCATTTGGGCGTCAAGTCCACCGCTCGCCTCATGCTTGAGATCACCTCCACTGGCGCAGTGCTGCCGTCGTATGACACTCTGACGCGCGTCTCGCGCCAGTTCCAGATAGACGATACGGACTTTTGGCGCAAAATCGGCCTTGCATTCACCTGCTTCTTCTGCTTGATGGAGTTACTTGAGCTTCTGGGCCTCGAAGATGGTGACCACTTTTGCCACCTTGCCGCGCTGCTTGCCACTGATTGCCGCGGATTGGGTCTCTGATTGCATCGAGGATGGTGGCCGCTCGACAGATCAGAGCCAGATGCCCCCCCCCACACCACGCCACTTCTTCCGCACGCGCTCTCCTCCCCTTGTTGTCGCACGCTCTCCTCGCCGCCTGCGCTTTATAGACTCAAATGTGCGTTGCATGCCCTCGCTCACTGGGCTTTGGACCGCGGCTTCTACTCCCTTTTCTGGCAGGCGTCTTCGAGTTAAGCGACGTCATCAAGTACGCCATACTGCCGCCCCTCGCTTCCTTCTGCTGCCCTGCGCGCGCTCCCCAGCCCTGCCTTCCGACACGTCTCGCGCTGTGCACGCTTCGCCAACACGCGTCGCTATGTCGTCACACAGGTACCTCTCCGACATCTGGAACGCGATGGACTGGGTAGTGTACATCCTCTTCATCTTTGTGTACATCTTGGCAACCTCCTACCTGCGGAACGCCCGTTCGTTCGTCTGTGGCGACTTCTGTACCTCCATCGGCTTCCAGGACGACCATCTGGCCATGACGGATGCACGCCGGCTCAAGTTTTACCTCGCCATGACCTCGTGCCTGCAGCTGCTAAAGATCATGAAGATCATGGCGATACTTGTGCCCAAGATGGGCTTGGCGCCTTCGGTGCTCAAGAAGGCGATGGCCGACCTCATCTTCTTCGGCGTCGTCTTCGGTATCTCCGTGTTTGCATTCGCCAATGTGCTCTTCATCCAACTCGGACCCAATATGGCCGAGTTCGCCTCGCCGTTGAACTCCTTCGTCACCCTCGGCCGCGCCCTCTTCGGCGATTTCGATCTCGACTTGATCATTGACAACTCACCCGACTGTGCGTCACTCGCTCTTTGTGCCCTCCGGGCTCTACTCTGTTCGGCCATCCCCTCCTGGTCCTGCCATCCACCCTACATCCACCCTTGAATTCAGCCCCTCCTATTCTCGCCCGACGCCATCTGGCTGCATGCGCTGCTGCTTTGACTGTGTGGTGCGTTCCTCTGTTCTGCGCTGATCGCCGAGCAGACATGAACACGGTGCTCTACCTGATGTACCTGTTCTGCGCTGTCTTCATCCTGCTCTCCATGTTCCTAGCGATCCTCGGCGAGGCGCAGGCCAACTTGCGCGACGACGAGCGCACGCAGCGCAGGAATGCCGAAAGCAAAGGCGAGAAGCTCCCCTCCGAGTATGGCATCTTCACCAAGATGACCACGCTGATCTCTAGGGGCTTAGCGCGAGTGCCAGTACTCGGCAATAACCTCAAGCAATTTGAGGAAGCGGAGGAGGAGAAGAAGCAAGCTGAGGCGACGAGGGTCGAGGAGCAGGAGCAAAAGCTCGATGTTCAGCAGGAGCAGGCTTCAGCTTCGTCAATCTTAGTGCCGCTGGCCGATCGCCTCGAGGCTCGCCAGCTCAAGATGGGCGACAAGATCGAAGAACTCCTGGCTGCATGCGGAGTCTTTGCAAGCGGCGTGAGGCGTAGCTCGTCGAGTGGGGCTGCATGCGGTAGCAGTCCAATCCTGAGGGCTGGTAGCCCCGGCTTCAGTGACAGCGGCGACGATCGGCTTGAGCGGCTCGAGCAGACGCTGTTGCGGGTGGAGAACGTGGTCATGGAGATGAGGCAGGCCCATTCATCAATGTTGGAGCGCGACCGAAATGGTGATCGGGGCGTCAGTCGCCACCGGAGCTTAAACCGTCAGGGGCGGCTGCACCATCACATCTCCAGAGCAGCATCAGCGAACACTGGCGACGACCCTCTGCACCCTGCATCGGGCTCGTCCATGTTCGAAGAGTCGATGAGCTCGTCCGCTACCAAGGAGAAGCCACCTACGAGGACCCTTTCCACGACCGAGTGTTTGAGCTCGTACAGAGCTGAGGAGAAGCCAGAGAGCTCGTTCACAGCCAAGGAGAAGCCTCCGAGTCGCCGACGAGTTCGAAAAGTGCATCTCGATGCGTGATCGGCAGGTCGGCACACGAGGCGGTGCTCGTCTGCCTTCTCAGTCGCCACCACCACCATCGCTTCCTCGAGGCACTTGTCAGCCTCCATGAAGGGCCCGCCGCCGGGTGCACTCTGTAGCCGCCTCTGCGCTCGCCTCCGCCTGGCGCCATTCTGCCTCCATTGATATTTGTGCGCATATCGCTGCTCGTTCTCCGTCGATCTGCGTACGCATTGCCCCCGTGAGGGTGCCGTCTTATCGCATGCGCCGTTCATACTTGTACATACGTCTTCTCGCATATGCCGTCTTCTCGCATGCACCGGTACCTGTCCAGCGCTTCGAGCGTGTAGCGTTGCACCTTGCACCCCCACACCGTGGGTTCCGTGCGGCGTGCGCCTTTGCGTTGTGTATGCCAGAGCGGAGTGCGCCGCCGGCGGCCTCGCCGCCTGCGCTTGGTATCGCATCAGATACAGTCACGCCTTGTTTATTTCGTTGAGCTATTACCGTGCAAAACCGTGCACGGCCATGCCTCCGGGGAGCGAGTGCGACGGCTCCGGCGGGTACCCCGGCTCGTCACACAGCTGGCTAGGCCTAGTGGGTACGCGGAGGTTCCCGGAGGACAATCTCGATTTGCTTTAAAAATTTCAAGAGGAAAATTATTTTGGAAAATACAATTGTAACCAAATGTTGTTTGGGTCACGAAAGACGTCGGTGTATCCTCGACATGCTGCGATATGCAAGAACGGGACGACCGACATTTGATCGGAGAGGACCTGGAAAAACCCGAGCGCCCGAAAAGTGAAAAGGCGGGATTCCGTGATTCTCTTTCATCAATGTATTTCGCAGCAACGAAAAGACGAATATGACGCCGTCCACGGTGGTGATATCAATGGCGATTGCATGGCGGCAGCCAACACGAAGCCAGCCATCGATATGCACCGTCGTGCGACGAGCGGACACGCCACGCATGAACGAGTTCGATCTGTCCGTACTCACGAAGCGTATAGAGACTCAAAAATCAAGCACCAGCATCCCAGCCATTGTAATGGCACCGAGCTGCTTCCTGCCTGGGCAGAAGATGCAGATGCACAAGGTGAGCGCCGAATTCGCGGCGCTGCTGCGCCGCCTGCAGGTCACCGAGCGGGCGGGCGGGCCGATTGAGACGTACACCATCGCCATCATGGTCCTTGTGCAAAACAAGCGGCCGCTGCCACTCGGGATCCAAGCGTCGGTCGCCTCTGTGGAGCAGCTCGAGAACGGCACCTGGGAGGCCGCTTTGCTTGCGAAGCGCATCATCCGCTTCATCGGGGCGGTCGACGACACCGACTATGAGCGAGGCGACCGCGCGGCCCAGCAGGGCAGCGAGCAGGATCGGAACCAACAAGCGCAAGGCTGGTTGATTGCACGCGTGACACCCGTTGACGTGAAGGCTCTGGACGAGCAGGAGCTGGTGCTTAATGGCGACACGTCCCGCGTGCTCGAGTTCTTGTCGCGCGAGCTCGATCCTCTGGTCGAGTGCTGGCTCGACCTCGTGCGCACCTCCGACGTGGTCCGACTTGCCAAATCTGGCGACGAGCTCGAGGCGCTCCTCGAGGAGCTCGGCAGTCTGCCCGGCGTGCACGACTACTCGGCACGCGCTCTGTGGGTGGGGCGGCTGCTGAACCCTGGGCCGATGCGTGTGGCTCACGAGATGCGCTCACAGCTTCTGCAGGCCGACTCGGCGCTTGAACGCCTGTACATCGCCCGCGGCGCTCTGGTCGACAGCGTCCAACGGCTCAAAGCTTCCGAGGAGCACGGCACGCCACTCTTTGTGGACTGATGCGCCGGCCTTGATTGGCAATGTCGGGGACTCGGCTCCACGTGCGCTGTGGACGGTTCCGGGACGTGTACATTGGGCGTGTGCTTTGGGAGACGATCATCGAGACGATCTGGGGCGCGTGTCGTGGCCTTGGGTGTCCAGCGCGAGCGGCGAGAGCAGTGGGGTCGCCCCGCAGGCGTCCGCGCGATCTCGCCCAGGAGATGCCTACTCGCGCGATCTTCCGATCTTCGAGAGCGGTGAACGCCCTTTGACTGCGTGACTCGCGCTCTCGAGAGATGGTGTAACATATCCTTCGCTATAGAGCTGTATATTCTACGATACGAATGGGAATGGGACTTGGCGACTGGGCGGACGATCGGTGGTCGATGCGAGCCGTGTTAAGCGTATTTCCGCATCCGGGGCGTCGGGAAGGGGTTTTCGGTTTACTAACCTGAAACCTCTAACGCGTAACGGCGAGTCGCTGACTGTCCATGTACCATCGAACTCTCCATTTTCGTAACATTTTCGACAGGGGTGATATTCGTATTTTCGACCACATGGTCCGACACTCTTCCTCATCACTGGGCCCACGGCGGTCACTGGCGCGCGCGCAACTCTGCTCGCCACCTGTTCACGATGCCCTTTTGTACTATGTTGCGGTCATGATTGTCCAGTGGCACCAGCCTGCACATCACTGATTCTGTGCTCTCCAGTCCGGTCGCGTGCACTGACAGCAGCTGTGTCCTCTTGTCCGTGCCCGTGCTCGGTTGGCGCGCGCCAACGCTGGCGCGCTGGGCGACCACGACGGTCGCCTCACTGCTCGAGGCCTACATTCGCCTTGATGGCGGCCAGATGGCGCTCCACCTGCGCCTTGAGCACCTCGAGCTCGCTCAGGCCGAGCGTGAGCTCATTGCCGTTTCCGAGCGTGATCGTCGCGACGCCGCCGACGCGCGGGCCTACACCGGCCTTGGCTTTGATCGTGCCAGGCACTGCGATGGGCGACCCGTTTGCTGTGAAGGCTAGCTCGCCCTCCTGCAGCGGCCGCGGAGCGCAATCAAAGCGCGGCGTGTATGGCACGGCAGTGGTGCCGGCAGCGGGCGTCGCGGCCACCGCACCTCGAGCTGTGCTGGCGCCCGCTGGCGTGGAGGCCACGGTGCCCATGCGCGCGCGCGTCTGGCGTGCGCCTGGCGTCGCGGAGATGCCCGGCATCGCAGCAGCCTCAGTGGCGCGCTTGCGCGGATTATTGACGACGGGCTTGGGCGCGGGCGCGGGCTTGGGCGCGACATTGGCCTTGCCGCTCGGTGCAAGCAACGCGGGCGGCGGCGGCATGAGCTTGAGCTGGCTGCTCGTCGCCTCCTTGATGGCTTTCTCAACGTCGCCGCCGTACACCATGCAGAAGTCCCGCATCGACATCTTTTGGATGCAGGTGGGCAGCTTGAAGAGGATGTCAATTCTCACGGTGCTCTCCAGGTTATCGATCAGCTGCTCGACGAGCTGGTTCATCTGCTTCGTCTTCTGCTCGAGCTCGATGTCGAGCTCCTGCAGCACCGTCTCAGGGCCGCCCATGCCGACCATGGCTGCGTCCTCGTCCTCGGCGATGGCGGCCGGGTGCAGGTCCTCGACGAACGCGGTGGTCGTCGTCGACATCGAGCCGCGCAACCTGCGCGAGCGGTGGGGCGACGGGTGAGCGGTGAGAGCGACGGCAGCCAGGTCCGGTGCTGAGGCGCGTCTCACATTGGTTTTTTCAAAGTGACGGTTCAATTCACGCGCCAAAAGGTGTGTGGTGGGGGGCAGTAGTTCGCCGCGCGCGGCGACTCTGGGAGCATTGTTCTCAAAGTTGAGTGGACGTTCGCATTTCAGACGTCTTTCTTGGTCCAACAGTGTGCGGACATGACGCTTCTGCCGGCACTGGGTTCGCCGACCTCGGACGACGAGCCGGCCGCCGCTGCAGAGCCACCCCACATCTTCAAGAAGCCCACCTTTTCCGATGCGCGCCTCGGTGCTTTGCAGCTGAAAACGCAGGGACTCAGGGCCTTCGGTGGGTTTGTAGCGTCGGCGCGCTCTGACACGGCCGCCCAGGCCGCTGCGAAGGACCCGGCTCCGCTACTACCGCCCCCTCCGCCCGCAGTCTTGCCCCGTCCGGGCTCGAGCCACGCCGAGGCGGCCCTGAGTGCACGGCTACTCCGTGGCGTCGGCAGCCATCAGCAGCAGCAGCCATGGGACTCGTGGTTGCAACCGTCACCACCGCAGACGCCGCTGCTGTCCCCTCGCGCCAGAGGCGGCGGCGGCGGCGGCGGTGCTGGCAGCGGCCCGCTGCCGGAGCCCAACTCGACGCGCTCGCCGCGCCGGCCGATCCCACCAGTGGGCTACGCGCGGCCGCCGACACGCGGCGACGTTCAGGGACTGTCTGACAAGCTTCGCACGGCCATCGAGCGCGGCGGCCGGCACACGGAGCTGGACACGGCGTGGCACACCACCTTCCTCGAGCTCGTACGCCAGGTCTACGTGCACTGCGCCGAGCGCGGCCAGCTGCTCGACGCGGTGCGCGTACACCTCGAGCAGGAGCTCAAGAGTGTGCGCACGCTCTGCGCGCAGCAGGCACGCGAGCTCGCGAAGCTGCGACGCGACGCGAGCGTGCTGCTCGGCGGCTCATCCAGCGGCGCGGGCGCGGGCGCCGTGAGCGCCGTCGACGCGCGCGTGGCTGAGGAGCAGCGGATGACGATGCTCACCGACGCAGCTGGCCGGCTCGCGCCCGAATCGCGCGCCGTGTTGGTCACGCGCGTCGTGTCAGGCAGCGAGGAGGCGGGCAGCCGCGAAGCGCTCTTTGGGGCTACGCTCGACGCCTTGCCCGAGGCCGAGCGCCTCAATTTGCTCGGCACGGCGCTCGAGGCGCAGTCGGTCGGCAACCTGATGCGCGTGCTGGGCAAGGTACTCGAGAAGGTCGAGAAGTCGCGCCGGCTGCTGCTGCTCGGGCTGCTCACGGACTCGCTCGACGACGCCGCGAAGGCGAAGCACGCGCTCGAGGTCACCCAGCATCTCACGTCGGAGGCTCGGGCGGCCGTGGCCAAGAGCCTCTTCCACAACCTGCCCAAGCTCACGCGCCGGCCGGCGGTGGCCGAGCTGCTGAGCGGGCTGTCCAAGGGAGAGCGCATCGAGCTGACCTCGGACGTGCTCAGCAGCATCCCGCTCTCCGACCTCGTCGAGCTCACCACGAGGCGCTGCGACACGATGGACGGCTCGACGCGCATCGGTTTCGTCTCGGAGACGATGGGCACGATCTCGGCACGCGAGCGCAACCAGCTCGTCGAGGAGCTGCTCGTCAAGATGCCGGGCAGCGAGCGCGAGAAGCTGCTCGGAAACCTCTTCGGCATGCTCTCTAAGAGTGAGCGCGAGGAGCTGCAGACCCTATTGCAGAGGACGATGCGCGCGGGTGACAAGGAGTAGGTTCTTGGCTTCTTGCTGGCACGCCCTAGCCGCAGAGCCGGATGCGCCGAGATGCCGCCGTCCTTGCGTTGTGTACACTTTGGCTTTGCCCCCTTCATGGTAGGATTTATGTAAATACCTTGCCCTCAGAGGAGCAAGCAATCAAGACACTCACAAAAAGATTCGTCAATTTGGAAAAGTTGGTGTGGCCCCGGCGTCTCCGCACATGCTGCTGTCTTCGCTGTTGCTCGCCGCCCTCGCAGCGCTGCCCCCATCGGATGGGCCATTGGCGCGCTTCCTACACGGCATCACCATCGGGCCCGTTACCATGGACCTCTCGCTGCCCGCACCGGTCGGGCACGCTGACATCCATCTCGACGAGCTCATGTGCACCGATCTGACGATCGCGAAGCTGTCCACGTCGACCGCACCGCAGCCGCCGCTCGCGCTCTCGTTCGACATCGAGCTCGGGTACCTGAGCTGCCAGACAGCCCATGGCTCGACACTAAAGGTGATGCCGCTCGGCTACCCGTCGTGGGGCCCGGGCGTGATGCACATCACTCTCGGCAACACGGAGGGGTCCATGTCGGCCAAGGTAGCCACGACACTCACGCTGGACATCGACGGCGACGGGCTACCCGTCGCCGTGCACTTTGGCACCTCCGACGTCAAGCTCGATGGCAGCATCACTATCACGGGCGAGCCGACCTTTGGACGCATCCTTCAACCCGTGATCAACGCACAGGTGGAACAGCTGGAGCAGGAACTTCAGAAGAACCTGACGCACCTGCTCGAGGTGACGCTGTCTGAGCGGCTCACGCACGCGCTCTCCAACCTGAGCACCCACGTGCTGCGCCCGCTGCTCGAGGTGCCCACGGCTCCTCTGGCCGAGGGGCAGGTGGCGCACGAGGCGATCGTATGGAGAAATAGCTCCACCATCGAGCTGCTCGATGTGCTGCTCAACGAGGTCGTGGGCACGGACGGCCCTTTTGGTCTCAATGGGCTCGCAAAGCGGCTCACGGGCGGGAGCGGCGTCGCCGATCTCAGCGGCCCGCTCGCGCTCCCTCGCGTGCTCGCCCTCAATGTATCGAGTCTGGGCGCTCTGCAGATCGCTCTGCTGGACGCGCGCGTGGCGGGGCTCGATCAGTTGGAGCAATTTGAGCTGCTGACGCCCGGGGATGCGGCAGCCGGCGGCGCGCACTCGCTCGGGTTTGCTCTGGGTACGGCGAGCTTGGGCGTGCAGGCCCTCGCCAACTTCACCTTCGTGCTCGACGGCAGCGTACTCAATGGCAGTGCGCCCATCACGGCGCCACCGCTCACCGAGGCGCTTCATTTAGAGGCGGGCTTGGTCCAGGCGAGCGCGCTGGCGACCATCTTCGCCGCCATCAACGCGTCGCTCGACGTCGCTGGCGCGCTCGCAGAGCCTGGGTGCATCGCGGCCGCCGTGCTGAACGCGTCGGTGCGCGCACTGCAGCTGAATGCGAGCCTGAGCGCGCTCACTACGACGCTCACGCTGCCAGGCACGCTCGAGAAGAACCTGTCGAGCACCCTCAACCATCTCTTTGGGCTGTTTGAAGCGGTCGCCAACCCCATCCTTCCGCAGCTGCTCGCGGGCTTCTCGGCGGGCCCGCTCCGTGGCGGGCTGAATGACGAGCTGAGCGCTTGGCTCGATCAACGGAACGACACGTGCCCCCCGGCCCCGTCGCCGCCGCCGCCGCCGCCGCCGCCGCCCAGCTTCGCCGAGGCTATCGACTGGACCACCGTGGGTGCGCTGGTGCGGCTGGATGAGCTCGTCGAGGAGCACGGCGCTCAGGCCATCAACGTGCTCATCACGGCGCTCTTGGGCAACAGTTCGACTTGGGTCCTTGGGCGGCCGTTGAACTTGACCATCGACGCGAGTGGCACGCCGCTGGGTACCGTACGTGACGCGCCTGGAGCAGACGCCGTGCACCTGTCAGTACTGCATGCACGTGCTCACCATGGCGCCCCCCTCCCCACAGGTGACGCTCACGGTGCTCAGCGCGAGCGCGGATGGGCTGTCGACCGTTGAGAATGTGACGCTGCTCGAGCCGCTCAACGGCCCACTGCTGCGCTCTGGGATCTCGTCCGCGGGGCTGCGCGCCGCGACACGCGTGCGGCTGGACACTGACGCGCCTTGGCTTGCGGCGGGCGTCGGCGGGCTCGAGATGGCGATCTCGATCGAGCTCGCGCAGCTGGCCATCTCGAGCACGGCGCTGCTGGCAGTCAACCGCTCGGGCTGGGGCGATCTGCAGCTGCAGCAGGCACTCAACGGCAGCTGCCTCAACCGGCAGTTGCTCGCCATGCCCTCGCTCTCCGACCTGCAGATGGATCTGGAGTCGATCTCCCTCGGCTTGACCGGTGACAATTGGGGCTACGGGCCGCCTCAGCCGGTGCAGTTGCCGAGCCGTGCGTTCGCGCTGCCGCCGAACCTCGTGCCCCCACTGCTCCGCCGTTTCGTCAACCCGCTGCTCGCACAACTCACTGCGTGGCTGCTCGGCACTTCGGACGTGTGCGTCACGCCGCCGCCGTATGCGCGCGGCTCAGCGCTCATCGACTGGCGTGAGAGCGCGCTGATGCAGGCGCTGCACGGCGTGGTCGACTCGACGGGCGCGCGCCTGAATGGGCTGATTGCGAATTGGACTAACCAGACGGGCGCCCTAGAGCTCAATCGGTCGCTCCAGCTCAACATTTACGACGTCAAGCTCGGCGAGATTGGGATCGAGATTGACGAGATCCACATGGGGGGCCTCGACGGCCTCTTCAACGTGACCATCGCGCAGGCCGACCCGATCGACCCGATCCGGCTGAACAATGAGCTGGGCGTCGGCCAGGCGCGCCACCACAGCAGCCTCGACGACGAATTTGGCGAGGACGCGCGGCTGCCTTTGACCCTCGGGATGCGCCTGCAGCTGACCATCGACGGGCAACCCCACACTTACAGCGCGAGTGCGAAATTGCTCGGGGCGCTCCTGCAGCTAGACACAGAGCTGGGCGTCGACCTGGGCGCTTTGGGCGAGCTGCCGCTCCGCACGCTCGCCTCCCACCCGGCGTGTGCGCTCGTGCTCCCGCTCAACAACCTCTCGCTCACACCGACTTCGGGGTTGTACCTGCTCAATGAGCTCAATGGCGAGGCCGACCTTGAGCTCACCTCCCGCGCTGTGGGGATCATGACGAAACTTCGGATGCCGCCGGGCAGCTCGACCGCCAAAAGCGCCTTCGTCGGTGCCAGCCTCGCCGTCCTCGACAAGCTAGTCGCTGCGCGTCTCGCTGCCGCGCAGCAGACGTGCTTGCTCGGCCCGGCGCCTGCGCCGCCACCCTCGCCGCACGATGAGGAGCTGAGTGCGCTCGACGACTTGATCCTGATCTTGTGTGGCCTCGTGCTCGCGTGCGTGCTCGCGTGTGGATACCTTCGCTGGCGCGCGTTGCATCCCAAAGCGAGCGCGCGCGCACGCAATGTCGATGCAGTCAACTCGATGCTTGAGGCAAGCCGCCCGCTCAGCAGCCAACCTTGGCTACGTCTCGTCAACGAGCAGCGGCCGCCACCGCCGGCGCAGCCGCTACCGCCCACGACAGCGCCTCAGCGGTACGACCGGCCCTCCACCGACAGCGAGCTGGAGCGAGAGCGGCTCGACTACTCATCCCTCGATGGCAACCGCCCCACCGCTGTCGAGCCGCCAGTCGGATGGGTACGCACGGGCGAGGCGCACTCACAAGCGCGCGCGACCCCACGCGGCCACCAATCTCGGGATGAATCTCGGGGCTCCCACCTGCAGCCGATGCGCGCTCGATATGACGTGAGCGTCGCGAGGCGCTGCTCAGCGGGTGCGCGATGGCTCTTCACACTCGCGTGCCTGGGCACGATGGGCCTCTTTGCGTTTGGGCATGCGAGTAACGGCGCCACGATGAATGGCATCATGTACCTCTCCGGCGAGCACGTGCAACTTCCGGGCCTCTTCTATTTCACGCTGTGGGGTTCCATCCGAGATGAGTGGAATGCAGGCACTTACTTCCTCGCGCTGCTCGTGGCGGTCGCCTCTCTGCTCTGGCCCTTCATCAAGCTGGCCCTCCAGCTCCTCCTATGGTGGCTGCCGCCTTCATGGATGGGGTTCGAGGTGCATGGGATCGGGGTCCGCTTTCTCGACGGCACGTGCAAGTTCGCACTCACCAACATCCAGATGGTGGTGCTGCTCATGGTGGGGCTCCACTTCGAGGTCCTGATCCCGTCCGCCGATACGATAGTCCCGCTACTCGAGCTCAACGTCGAGGTGGCACCGGACACGGGCACGTACGCGTTCATCTCGGCGATGGTCCCTGCGCTAGTGCTCGGACACGTACACGCCTACATGCACCGCACGCTCTCGCACCCGCTGCCTCCCGGGCGCACCCGCCGCACGCGCGCGGGCGCCGACGGTGGCGCGGGCAAGAGGGCGCGCCTGGTCCCGCTGCGCCGCACCGAGTTCGAGTCGCTTCTATTCTGGTCGGATCGTCGTCTGCCGGGCGCCGTGCAGCTCGGTGTGGCGCTTGGGTTGGTGGTGTGCTTGCTGGGCGTCTCCTTCGGATTGATTCTGGACGTCATCGACCTCGAGGTGGTGGGCGTTGTCGGCGCGCTGCTCGGTGAAAAGCGACGGACCTCGTGGTCCGTCGCTTCGATGGCCAAGGCCATCTCGAGCGTGACGACGCTCGCCAACCCGACGTGGCTCGCGATCATGCAGGCAGGCTTCTACTTCACCATTGTGGGCATGCCCGTGCTCTGTCTGCTCCTGGCCCTCTCTCTCTGGATGCTGCCCCTCCGGCCGGAACACATGCACCGGCTACTCATGATCGTCGAGGCGGCAGCGGCATGGGCGATGCTTGACGTCTTCGTGGTCATCCTGCTCGCCTCCCTGCTCTCACTCGACCAGTTTGCTCAGTACACCCTCTCAGACGACCCGACCGTCGTCGAGCTCAATACCTTCCTCGCCGCCAACCCTGAGTTCGGCAATCTCCTGCCGGCCGAGCCCGTCGTGCTGGGAGTGCAGCCAACGCTCCTGCGCCCATTCTGGCTGCTCTTCAGCAGTGGCCTCGCCTCTGTGCCGCTCTGCGTCTTCGTCACTCACTGCGCCAACCACGCCTTCGAGCAGCAGCGTGCGCATGCCGCCGCGATGGCCGCGGCCGCTCCGCACTATCGGGTGAGTGACTGAGCCGCACTCAGGCTGGCCATGCCGTTGGACTGTCGCGACTGAGAGCCTGTGCGCTGCGGGAGGGCTGCGCCCCCCGCGCGCGATTGTGACCGATTTCCATTTCCGATTTCGTGTTCGTATTATCTATTAAGTATTATGCGCGGACCGCGGGCCGCTCGGTCCACTTGGTGTACAGAGGGGACGGTAGCGAACGAGAAAACACCTTTCGTTACCGTACACGTAGGAAACAATATTCCTAGGAAACAAAATTCCGCGACTCGGCGGCTCGGCCGGCGCGGGGCCCCGGCGCATCGCGTGTACACACGCGGGCACACGCCGCTCGGCTCCACACGCTCAGCTCCAACCATGATTCACACGGACAGTCACTCACTCAATCACTACATGATCGTACAGCTTGCTTCAGCTTGCGTGCAAGCGACGCACCGTAATAGGGCATGCCAGAGCACACTCACTGTGCCACACCGTAGTCCCTACCACCAAATCCCGAGGCAACCAAAAGCACCGAGGGAACGCGAGAAGCATGCGAACCAGCCGTTGAGTGCACGCGGCCAGCGGTGATGAAGCGAATCATAGCAAGCCTCCCCTTGCCCCAGGTCTTGGCGGCCGCGTGGCGCGCCTAGAAATGCAATCCAACGCCATTGGCCCGATCCTCACATAACTGCCAGTTGGCCGAGATCTTACTCTTGACCGTTGCGGGCAAGGAGTTCTCCTTGAGGTTGAGGTACGAGAGCGTGGAGTTGGCCGCCACGGCCGCGATGAAAGCGACGCCGCCTGCGGCAGGCAAGAGCAGCGCGTGCGCGGACGCGGTAAGCGACGAGACTGACGCGACTGACGCGACTGACGCAGGCAAAGGCAATCGGACATAAGTTGACCTCGGCGAGAGGCAGCACGCACCGCGTTCACCAAACTCGTTCGACTCGAGGTTGACGTACTCGATCGTCTTGTTGACGCACAGCATCTGGGCAATCGCGGCGACGCCGGCGTCGCTGAGGCAGTTGCGAGCGAGGTCTAAGCGCTTAACCGTCTCATTTGTCTTGAGCAGCTCAGCAATGATGATCTGCCGAGGCGTCAGACAACGCACGGTGAGCGCCTGACAGGTCTCTGAGTGGCCCCGGGCGTGCCCAGGCGCGTGTGCAGGCTGGCGCAGGACGCGCGCAGGCCGGCGCGAGCGCGGCGCAGAGAGTGGGCGGACCAACAGCGCTGGCGCACCGCTTCGACGTCATTGTACTCTTCTGAATCCCACTCGAGCTCGTCTTCCTCGAGGTCGCTGATGGAGATCGAATGCGCTGGCAGTTTGATCTTGGAGAGCGAGCCGTTCTGCGCGAGCAACTGAGCGACGCGCCGCGCCTGCGGCACTGTGAGCTCGATTTTGGACAGGTCCACGTCCTCTTCGTCAGTCAGCTGCGACTGCTCGAGGCCATCTGGAAGCTCACCGATTTCGGTAGCATCGAACGGTGGTACGTCATCGTCGCCACCCAGGCCGTCCTCGTCATCATCACCACCCAGGACAGCCGCGAGGTCGTCCTCATCATCATCGCCACCCAAGGCAGCATCGAGACCGTCATCCTCATCCTCGCCGTCGTCCTTTGCCGAGCCCACGAGATCCTGCTCGTCCTCGTCTGGCGCGGCCTTGGCCTTACCAGAGCGACCTGCAGGTGCTTCCGCTTTGCGCTTCGACATCTTAGCTGAGGCTGCCGGTCGATACCGACGCTCTCACTCGGCGGTCAATGGGCGGATTGCCCGAAAGGATGCCGCAACACGCCAACCGGCACTTCACGATGTTGACTTGAACCAAATCTCGACCCGGAGATCAAGACTGGTGATAACCGGTGTGTCACTCGGTGCCGAAGTTTGCCGCCGGCGCAATTCACAAAAGTGTGTCTCCAGTACGGATACAAAACAAAAGTCGCATGAGCGCCTCCCCTTCCCAGCCCCCCATGCCTCCGCCGACGCTGCCGGCCACAGCGGAGGAGGCTGCGTCGATCTCGACGTACGGCATCTTACCTTCGTACGGCCTCTCACCGCGGGGCATGGCATTGGTGCCGCCCTACAACACGCGTGTCTTCGCAGCGCAGGGCTCGGTGATCAACTTCACCGGCTCGGCGATTGTCAATGCAGCAAACGAGGGGTGCATCTCGGGTGGCGGCGTGGACGGCGCCGTGTCTGACAAGGGTGGTGATGCGCTGCACAGGGCGCGTCTCGCGCTGCCAATCGTGCGAAAACCTTCTGTCCGCTGCCCTACGGGAGACGCCAAGATGACGATTGGTGGCGAGCTGCTCTGTGAGTGGTGCATCCACGCCGTCGGGCCCAACTACAGGTACGTCGCCGACGACGACGAGGGCGACCTGCTGCTGTATATGGCTTACCACGCGTCCATGCGCGAGGCGCGCAAGAAGGCGTGCCGGACCCTCGCCTTCTCGTTGCTATCCGCGGGCATCTTCCGAGGCCGAAGGGCACTGCGCACGGTGCTCGCGATCGGCGTGCTCGCGGTGCACGCGGCGCTCTACGAGGGCCTGAGCGACGTCTTCCTCGTCGGATTCACCCATTCCGAATGCGAGACACTCACGTCGGTAATCGACGAGCTGCTCGTGCAGCCTGATGCCGAGGACTCGCGCAAGCAGCTCCTAAGCCAGCTCAGCCCGCAGCTGCAGGAGTTGCACCAGCGCGCTCTCGACGACACTCTCGACCCGCCGCCGCCGCCGCCGCCGCAGATCGGTTATATGATCGCTGCAATGGCGGCCACGGCCATGCACCAGGCAAAGGCATGTGTCCCCTCCTGAAGGCATTTGAGACGAGGGGAGCGCGCGACCAAACTTCAAAGGTCAGAAGGAGAGCATTTTCACTACTTACGATCATGTCTCGAGCCCAGCGGCAGCGCGCACGCACCGAGATGTGGCAATCAAACTATGGCACCGAGACACGGGGCCGACCTCGCGTGCGGAGGGTGCGGGTTACCGGTGCGTGGTGGTCGAGAGCGTCGACTCCCATTCCTCGCTGGTGGCTTCACCGTTCACGGAAAGCGGTATACGACTGACGGTATCCGCATCAATGACCTAGTAATACGGTATACTCAGGCTTTTAGCTTTTTGCGCGCCGGCTGCGGGGGCATCCGCACAAATTCCGCACAGCGTGTACAGCCACGTCTCAGCTCGCACGCACGCGTGTGAGCGTGTCTGTGACACTGCACACTCGGGCGCGGGGCGGCTCCGCTGCAGAGCAGTTTGGTGTTTGACGCAAACTCGGAAGTCGCCACCAGACCACGCGGTCCACGCGGTTCGTTCGGCGACGCGCGTGCACATACGTCTCTGTGTGCGCACCCAGCCTCATAGGCTGGTCACCGCACGCGCTGCAGTTTCCCATTGGATCGCTTGGGCGGTTTTGATGCATTCACAACTGGTAGCCTGTCGAAGTAACTCGCAAACTTCGCCGCACAATAGCTGGTCGCGATGCGGGTGCTGTAGTTGGTGTGGGCCAGGTAGTGTGCAACGCGTCCCTTGTTATCAGCTTCGAGCTGCCAAGGTTTCTTCGGCCCCCAGTAATGCCGCGCAGTGTGCGGGCAGCGCCCCTCCGTGTCCTTGCGAAGGTCGTGGGCCATGGGACGACTGCAGTCCAGATCCTCGGGCACGCTCTCAAAATCGGCGCCGATAGGCAGACCTCCCTGACGTGGCGTGTGCAGGTAGAACATGTGGAACAAGAAGCCCTGGTCGCAGTCGCCGAATGCAACGTCCCAAGTGTTCTTCCGATACATGGTCGTGTGGCGCATTCGCTCGCGCAGCCCAGGCAGCCGGTCAAAATGCTCGCGAGGCCGGCCGGCGTAGGCAAAGCCATGCGTCACGTTCCATTTGCCCAGGCGCAGCAAGGCAAGCCCGTCCTCGTACAGCTCCCGCGATGGTCGACCGAGCGTCCAGAGCCCGCCGTTGAAAGGCGACCAGTGGTCGCCTTCAGAGAAGACGCGTGAGCGGCCATTTGGTGGCACGGCATCGTCCCAAGTGCGTCGCCATCTTGCCGCCACGGCGGTGGCGGGTTGCTCGGGTCGCAGGAGCTGCACGTCGAGGTCAGCAAGAATGACAATCGAGTAATCGACGAGGGATGCAACCCACCACTTGTACAGCACTGATGTCTGCCACTTGGCGCGGCATCCACCTTGCGGTGAGTTGGCGTAACGGTGCACCGCCTCACGCAGCTCCGGGTCGAGGCTGTGGACCTTCATCTGCGGGCAGTCGGATGCGATGACGCTGCTTGGACTACCAGCACCGCCCAGCCATGAACTCGAGCTTGACGGGCACTCTGGGCAAAACTGCTTGCCTGCTCGCTTGCAGCGGCACTGCTTGCTAGATGTCTGGTAGACATGGTCGTCGGTCAGCATCATGAGCAGGTCGGCAGATAGTTCGCCGACGCCGGACACGATTGTGTCGGCGAGGCGCTGTGCGTGCTGACAGTAGTGCAAGACTGCACAGGAATAGTCCGGCACGCCGTCCCACACGGTTGCGATCGCGAGGCGGCGACTCATCTTTTCGCGTCGTGCACATAAGCGAAAGAAATGGTCAGCTCAGAAGGACACACATACGGCGAGGGCCGCGCGTCCCCCCGCAGCTTCCTCACGCACCACGTTGCCAACATCTCCACCGCCATCCAAGCCGCCGACGCCCAAACCATCCTCAACGCCGCCAGCGCGCATGCTCTAAGGTCCTCGTGTGTGATATTCTGAGACTGAGTGCCGGGCAGTAACAGTGCTGCCGTAGCACCGGTTGTCGCGTCTGTCGTGACCACACATCAATTATTTCAAACATGCGTCGGCAACAAACCTCCGCCGCTTCTAGAGGCCAGCAAGTGCGCCACACGCCAGCGCGGCGGCACGCAACATATGAACACAGTTCACAATTTGCATGCAACGACGGCGACAACGAGTAGCAGGTTTCAAAATACCTGGCTCTCCAAGTCTCCATCATTCCCCGCCCCGGCTCCGCACGAGAAGCGACATGTCAAATATGGGAATATAATGCAGGCTCGAACAACAGCTGCAACGAGCTGTGGCCGTGTTCACACATGCAGATGACGAGTCGCCGGATCTAGCCATGGGCGGAACCGCGGCGAGGGTGAGGAGGAGGACGAGGGCGAGGAGGAGGGCGAGGTGGCCGTCGGTGACGGCGACGAGTGGAACGCAGGCACGTGCCAACCTCGTGCCAACGGTGACGAGTGGAACGCCGGCTTGGCACGTGCTGACCTCATGGCCAGGTCGCAGCTGGGGTTCTGGGCTTCCAAATCCAGTATAGGCAGGACCTGAGGCTGAGCCCTCGCGCTCATCCATCCAATACCAGACCAGCCCGAGCGCGCCGATGCGGATGCCGACGCGGCTGCTGGTGGGACATCGGCCCGGGCGGGTGGGACGTCGAGCCGAGACATGCGAAGCGGAGGGACGCCGCCTTGCATCGGGGGCATGCGCGCCCGTGAGCGCACGTCGGTTCTCAAGTCCGAACTGCTATCGTGCGAACGGCGGGAAGTCTCGTGCGTCGCCTGCTCCAGGCGCGCCGCCTCGCGCATGAGGGCCTGCACCCGCGTAGCCGCCGCCTCACGCGCCTCCTTATCGGCGCGAGCCTGCTGCAGCGTCCGTTTCGCCAGCCAGGAGCGTGCCCTCGCTTGCAGGACAATCGCCTTCATCATCTCCTGCATCGCACGCTGTTCCTTCTCCGCTTTGCATCGCTCCTCGAGGAGACGTTGGCGTCGGCGGAACAAGCGCCACAGCATCAAGGCTCCGAGCAAGGCACCTAAAAGCATCGGCAGCAAGGCTCCGAGCAAGGCACCTATAAGCATGCTCCCGCTGCTGGCATCGGGTAATGAGAGCTCGGTGCTCCTGGTAGGGGGGGTGATCGTAACAATGCTCCGAGACGTAATGGTTGGCGTGGACGTCACCGTGAGCCCAAAGAAGGAGCTCGCCACGGACGCGTTCGAAAAAATGGAGGATGCCATACTTTCCTCGATGGCGGCAGTCGCGTTCGCAGTTGCCGTGGTGATGATGATGTCGACCCGAGTGGACGCGGCGCTGGCGATCACTTGGACATTGCTCGGGCCCACGCCCAGCTCGGCCGCGACCCAGACGGCGATGCTGTTCAGCCGAGCCGTCGTGAACGCCTCGATCGGCTCCGCAGCGACGAAGCCGATCACCACCTGGAGTGTTATCGTCGTGATCGACCCCGGCACCGCTGGGGACGGCGGGGGCGGCGGCGAGGACGGTGACGGTAGCTCGGGGCACTCTGCGAGAATCGAGATGTAGGCATCGACGTAACAGGCGCGGCAGCTGGAGTAGCCACCGGCACCGCAGCCGACGCCGTTAAAGGGGTCGGTGCTCGTTGCCAGGCACCGCGCATCAAAGTAGCACTGCTGGCCGGCACACACGGCGGAAGCCAAGGTGCCGCACGGGTCGGGCGACGGCGAGGGCGACGGTGGTGGCGGAGAGGGCGACGGTGGTGGTGGCGAGGGCCGTGGCGGCGGCGGCGAGGGCGAGGGCGGCGGCGGCGAGGGAGGCGGCGGCGAGGGCGACGGTGGTGGCGGCGAGGGCGACGGTGGTGGCGGAGAGGGCCGTGGCGGCGGCAGCGAGGGCAAGGGCGGCGGCGCTACGGGCGGAGGCGGCGATGGTGGAGGCGGCGGGGGTGGCGGACGAGGCGGTGGAGGCGACGGATTCGGCCGTGAGGGCGGTGGAGCCGGTGACGGCGGGGGCGGTGACGGTGAGGGAGGCGGTGGCAACGGTGGCGAAGAGGGAGGAGGCGAAGGCGGCGGTGGTGTCGGCGGCGGAGAAGGTGACGGCGGTGGCGACGGCGGCGGTGGTGAGGGTGGCGGCGATGGCGGACGAAAGAAGCGCCGTCCACAGTCGGTGCAATCCGTGCCAAGGGCGCACTGTGCTGGCGTGCCGTACAAGTCTGTAAGCGAGCCCGGCCCGCCGTCCTGGCACACGCCGTTGCTGGCGGCGAAAGTGCATGAGTCGGTGCATGCCATGGGCGGGGGCGGCGACGAAGGCGGAGACGGTGGCGGCGATGACGGAGGCGGAGACGGCGGGGACACGAAGCGTGCGCCGCAGTCGTCGCAGTCCGTGCCGATGGCGCACTGTGCCACGGCACCATGTAGGGCAGTCAGCGAGTTTGGGCCACCGTCCTGGCAGGCGCCGTTCTGCGCATGCGCACACGTGTTGAAACACCACATCGGCGGCGGCGGGGACGGCGGCGGCGAAGGGGTGGGCGAGGGCGGCGGCGAGGACGGAGGCCGCAAGGGCGGCGGTGGCGAGGGCGGCGGTGGCGAGGGCGGCGGTGGCGAGGGCGGCGGCGGCGAGGGCGGTGGTGGCGGCGGCGGCGTCGGTGGCGGCTTGGGTGGTGGTGACAGTGGCGGGGGCGGCGATGGCTCGGGTAGAGATGGCGATGGTGGTGGGTAAGGTGGCTTCTTAGGTGCAGGAGGGGGAGAAAACGGCGGGGGCGGGGGTGGCGATGGCGATGGCGGTGGCGGCGGTGGCGGCGCAGGTGCAGGTGATGGACTAGGCGGCGGCGATGGCGGAGGTGGAGAAGGAGGAGGGGGAGAAGGCGGCGGTGGCGAGGGCGGCGGCGGCGGCGGCGGCGGGGACGGCGGCGGCGGCCGTGGCGGCGGCGGCGGCGGCGGAAACGGCGGCAGCGGCGGGGGGGACGGCGGCAGCACTGGCAGCGGCGGTGCGGGCGGCAGGGGCGGCGCGGCTGGTGGCGGCGGCAGATGGAGTAGCCACAGGTTTGTCACACACAGCCCACATGTGCAGAAAAGGTAGAGCGCCCGCCGTGGCACCAGTAGGTTCAACGGGCCGACGAGGAGCTTTCCAACAGCAGCGGAGCTCGCAAAGAGCAAAGCCGCGCGCTGTGCCACGATGGCTGCACACGCGTCGTCGCGAGCGCCACCGAATGGGAAGGACGCCGCGCCAACGGCGCGCGGAAGCGCGTCGCCCACGACGGCGCCAGCCCAGGTCGTGCAGAGGAGCATCGCGAGCGCAAGTGTGAATGTGAATCTGGCCATCTTGGGTGAGCGCAAGGGTGAGCGTAGGTCGGGCGTGAGCACGCCTCGCACGCCTCGCGCGCCTCCATGACCCAGGCGCTTGCCATGAGACGATGGAGCCATGGACGGGGCGATGCTGCTGCCACCATTCGGCGGGAGCGGTTTGATCGTGACGGAGAGTGCCGCGTGGTCAAGGTTGAGGTCGTGGTCGAGGTAGGGCGGCAGTGCACAGAAGAGAGGCGCACAGCACGCACAGAGCGCACACACGAAGCCGCAAGCCATCGCGACCGTCCGCCAGCCGAACTCGTCAAAGCTCACCTCAAACACACGAGGGAAGCCGATGGTGACCCCGTCAGCCGTCGCCAGTAGTAAGCCGACGAGCAAAGGTAGGGGATCACCCGAATAAGCACTCGAGCGCACGTGCCGTGCGACGAGGGTGACGAGCACGGGCAAGTCGACAAGCGCCATGGCGAGCAGGAGCGCCACGCGTGCCGTCATGTAGGCACCGACCGAGTGTGCCGTGCCGAGAGCAGCGCAGCCCAAGCCCAGTACGAGCAGCCCGATGCTGGCGAGTCGCGGCGCGGAGATGGCGTCGATCGCGGGCGCCACCAAAAGAGTAAGGATCGGGCGGAGGAGCACACACGTGGTGGCGAGCACGCCCCCGTCGCTGATCGAAGGCCTTCCGAAGACCTCCGCCGCAGCCGCGCCCGTTGCCGTCGGCAGCACGCGCGCTGCGCATGTGGCCACCCCGAAGGCAACGACGCTGCCAAAGATTGGGCCGAACCACGACGGGCTGCGCGGCGGCGCTGGCGGCGGCGCTGGCGGCGGTGCGGGTGGCGGTGCGGGTGGCGGTGCGAGTGGCGGTGCGGGTGGCGGTGCATCAGTAAGTGCATCAGGCGCCGGGATGAAGGCTTCTTCATCATCCCCGAAGTAGCGCACGACGTATAATGGAGCGTCCGCCTGAGCATCCCTTGGAGTGTCCTCCTGAGCGTCCTCCTCTTTGTCTAGCGACTCCGCTTCCGTATCATCGACCAAGATGCCAACGGTGCGGTACGCTTCCACCAAGAGCTCGGCCTCAGTCATCGGTGGGGCGGCGACCGGTTCCTCGGGAGCCCACGAACCTCGTCCGAGGGCTACCACCAGATCCGCTGACGCCACGGGTGCTGCGGCCAGAGGGGCCAGCTCTGAGCTTGCTGACCTCGTCGCACTCGATGTGCGCGTTGGCGGGCCGGCGAAAGTTGTCTCCTCGTCCTCGAGCCACTTGTATTGCTCCTTGATCACGTGGGCTTTGTCTCCTTGCTGGCTTGGTGAGCGCTTTGCAAGGTTTGCCGAACGCGCGCGTTCGATCCGCGAGTCAACATGTTCGGCACTCGCCGGCCCGGCAAGGCTGTCGACATGCAGCCCTTCCTCGCTTTCGCGTCGCGTGCGCGGGATGAATTGAACCGGGCTCGGCGGCGGCTGGTGCCCCGGCGGCGTCATGTTCTGACTCAATTCAATTGCGAGAAAAGAGTTGTGACGCCACGTTTCGGAGCGTCACAGAGGGCGAAATTGCATGCAACGTGTCAAACGAGCAACCGAGAAAGCGCCACGAACCCTCCATCTGTGTTCAGACACGGGGTAATACATTCACATTCATACACGCGCCATTCACGCAAAATGTCCTCCTGGTCGGAAAGCGTCCCGTCCGTGTCGTCCCGTTGTGCGTGACACCAAGTCGCTGAGTGTACCTTATGGTCGATGCTGCGCTCGTGTACCGTCGCGGCGTTGAAGCGTTCAACTCCAACGACTTGGCGTCAGCACGTGCCCACTTTGAGGCGGCCACCTTGGCCGCACCAATCGCTTGGGAACCTCTCCTTTCACTCGCGCACGTACACGTTCGTGCTGGCAAGGTCTTTGCGGCAGCAGAGAGCATGGACGCTGCTGTGGCCCGCTTGTCGGCGTCGGCGGCGGAAAGAACGACGATGGACGCCTTTTGCTCCGCGGCTCGGCCGCTGCTACCGGTTCTGCCACAAGGACGTGCAGTGGACATTTGCAATTCGCCAAGTGCGCAGTATGACTTTCCCGGGCCGCCATCCACGCCAGTGCCATTGGAAGAATCCCGAGCAGCAGCAGCAGATCCGCTCCACCTCACAGATCACGCATGCAGCTCGAGCGCTGGCCAGCTGGAAGCACGCCATTTGGTCTGCGCTGCCGAGTCGTCGGCCACTCCATTTGACACCGAGGCTGCTGCCTTGCTGAGCGCGTCCACCTTTGGGGAGGGCGTGTGCGTGTGCGCATCCCTGCATGAGGGCACGAATGCTGATTTGGAGGATTGGCTCGCACAGTACCGCTGCTCCACGCGAGGAGGCAGCAGCCGACGCCCCCATTCTGGCGCCCATGTCGTGCTCTACGACGATCGGCGTTTGTCGGGTGTCGAATGGGAAGCTGCCTCGTGGTCGCTAGAACCGTGGGTCGAATCGGGCTGGCTCACCTGGAAGCACACAGCACCGGAGCCACACGATAAGCGAGCGCGAGGTTCGTCACAACACGAGCACTTGCATGCGACGTCGCCCTCCGCCTCGGATGCCCGACGGCCTCCCGGGCAGGCGCGTCGCGTCGCGTGCCATGAGCAGCTTGCACGCCATCCGGGGTGCAACTGGATGGCGATGATCGAGGCACCCTATGAGAGTCTCGTTCACGGGAGCTCGTCGGAGATCTCGCAGCGAGATCACGGGAGCTCGTCGGAGATCTCGCAGCGAGATCACGGGAGCTCGTCGGAGCATCGAGGGGCTTGCGAGCAGTCGCGAGCGCCGCCGGTATCGACGACTTCGATCCCATCGCAAGACGTTGAGCCCGACGCGGGCGCGTCGGCGAGCGCGTCGCCGAGCGCCAGGGGTGAATGCCCTGCTGCCGCCGGTGAGACCAGCCGCTCACGCCTACCTGGCGATGGCACAATGCGAGTGGGCGTCGTGCGCTTCGGCCTAGGCGGCTCGGTTCCTCCTCGCGGTTCACAGCTGGAGGTTGAGCTGCCGGTGCGCCCGTTGCCGGTGGTTTCGGATCGTCGAGAAGCCACGTGGGGGCGCTGCATCCGGACGGACGGAACGCTGTGCGCATCGCTCGACGAGACGGCGGTACTGATCCGCCTCACGGGCACGCACGAGTCTACCGCTGGGGCTGATGGCAATCACAATCGGACCATCGATCCGGATGGCACTCTTCATCATCGGACAAAGGACGATTCGTCTCGTCGACGAGGGGCCAATAGTGCGGTGCCACCGCTGCTCTGGCCACCGACGGCGCTCGGTGCGCTCAGGGTTCACCGATACACTGGTCGCGCTTGGGGTGATCACGGCAGTGGGAGGGGCGATGGCCGTGGGACGGGGCATGTTGGACATGGGGGCAAAGATGGGCGCCATGGTGGGCGCGGAGGGCCGAGCGGTGCAACTTCACACCGCGCAGCTTCACACTCAGCTTCACACCGCCTCTTCGACCTCGTCGTCGATCCGTTCGGAAGGGAAGCTTTCGAGGCTTGCTTGGCAACGGGCACGCCCAGCTATGCTCGCGACGACGCGCGCAGCGGCAGCGACGACGCGCTCGCCTTTGGCTCTTGGGCAGCGGCCGCCTCGGAGGCTGTGACGCACGGTGACGGCCTCGCCATGTTTCGAGGCGCGTTGAGCCGCGCCGAAGCTTCTTTGCTACGTGAAGAGCTTTTGAGCGCGATCCCGCCCGCAAAGCGCACGACGCGTGTCTTCGCCAACCACATGTGCCAGGTTCGATCTCCCTTGATTGCCCTTGATTGCCCTTGATTGCCCTTGATTGCCATCGATGGCCTTCTGAGCGCTCGTTGGCTCCGTGGCCGAGCAGTGCGTCGAAGGAGAGCCGCGCTCATCGGGCCACGACCCGAGCTGCGAGCCACTCTCTCCCGTGCTGTTGCAGCTCGCAGCTCACCCGCACGTGCTCCGGCTCGTGCGCTCGCTCTTGGGCGAAGACTCGAGGCTTCACAACGCCGGGCTCTCGCTCGTCACGCCGCCTCCCGAAGCAAAAGGCGAGACGCCCGGGACGACGCCCGAGCGATGGCTCGCTGCGCCCGGTACGACGCTCGCTGCGCCCGGTACGACGCTCGCTGCGCCCGGGACGACGCCCGAGCGATGGCTCGCTGCGCCCGGGACGACGCCCGAGCGATGGCTCGCTGCGCCCGGTACGACGCTCGCTGCGCACCTGCCCCATCAGGACCAGCCCGTGAACAGCGCGCGTGCGTGGAGAGGGCGCGCACCGCCACCCACGCACCCGCTCTCGCTGCAGGCGCTCTGGATGCTGGATGACTTCACTTGGGACAATGGGGCCTTCTACACGCTTCCTCGCACGCAACGCCGCACCGAGCACATCGACTTGTGGGCTACGGAGGCCGCGTCTCGCGCCAACGCGTCCTCCGCGGCGGCTATGCGCGCCGCCGCGGCCCGCGGGCTCCTACCCACACGTCTCGTCACCGGGCGCGCTGGCGACGTGGCCTTTGCGCTCGGCTCCCTCTGGCATGCCCCCTCCACATCCCTCCCGGGTCAACGTCCCCGGCTTGCGCTCCTCTTTGAGTACGCGCCCTCGTTCGTGCAGCCACGGGACCGGTACTCGCCCGCAGTGCTGCGTCGGCATCGGCTCCCCGAACAGCTCTGGCCCATTTTCCCACTGCTCCAGCCACATGCACATGGGCAGCGGCCGGTGCCGTCCTATGGTGCCGCCGAGTCTCCATCCAATGCACCCTGGACTTCTTCCGCCGCTTTTGCCTCCAATTCTTCCGCCCCTTTTGCCTCCAATCCTGCCGCCGCTTCTACCGCCAATGCACCCTCATCCGGGCCCAGGGCAGTGGATAGGGGCTGCGGGCCTCAGGACGTCGTCTCCGTGTTCGAATGGTATGCGATGGCGCGGGAACGGCCATGGTGCGTGCACGCGCGCACTCGAGTCGTGCTGCGTGGTGGCGTGACGAGCGTGCCGGTAGTCGGCCTAGGAACGGGATCGCCCGACGATGAGCCGGAGGTGATCGCGTCGGCCCTTCGAGGAGTATCTGATGACCTCTGATTGCATCTGATGACCTCTGAGTGCCTCCCTCATCAGGTGATCGCGGCGGCCCTCGAAGAGTATCGGATGACCTCTGATTGCATCTGATGACCTCTGAGTGCCTCCCTCATCAGGTGATCGCGGCGGCCCTTCGAGCAGGCTTCACCCTCATCGACACCGGCGAGCTCTATGGCAACGAGGAGCGCATCCGCGAAGGCATCCTCTTGAGCGGCATGCATCGTGAGAGCTTGATTCTCTCGAGCAAGGCAGGCCGCTGGTGCGAGGCCGAGTTGCCACCAACGGTCGCCGCGCGTCTACCTGCCGAGTATCGATCGCACGCGCAACAAGGCAGCCCACTTCTACGCGGAGTCTACCCAACACCCCTAGGCACTCTAGGGCGTGGTGTGTGCATCGGGGGTGCGGCCGAGACGCGCGCCGCGCTCGAGAGGACGCTCGCCCGGCTCGGCACCGAGTATGTGGATCTCTATTTGCTCCATTGGCCTCTCACGCATGCCGCCTATGCGCTGGATGACGCTCGGCATGCGGCCGTTCGTCTTGAGGCGTGGCGGGAGCTCGTGCGCCTCAAGAGGCGTGGCAAGATCCGTGCGATCGGCGTGAGCAACTTCTCACCGCGCCAGATCGACGAGATTGCGCCCATTGAGATCCCACAGCTGGTGCAGGTTGAGTTGCATCTGCAGCTCCAACGGCCGGAGCTGCGCGCCTACTGCGAGGCACGAGGCATCTTGCTCCAGGCGTATGGCCATCACCGTCCCGAGCTGCGAGCCCATCCGATACTGGCGCTGGCGGCGGAGGTGCTCACGCGCGGCACGTCGATGGCACAGAGCAGCAGCAGCGTTGGGCTCGTCGGTATGAGATGGTCGCTGCAGGCCGGGGTAACGGTAATCCCTCGCTCGCGCCGGCTGGCTTACGTGCAGGACAATGCGAGGGTCTTCGAAGTGCCGCCCTTGACGGACGATATGCTCCAGGTCCTCGAGGGCGTCGATGCGAATGCGAGTCTGTATGGACTGCACGAGGCGTTCGTACAAGATTGGATTGCGTAACCGTAAGGGCACGGTTACGACGCGCGATAGCCGATCGCGATCGGTCGGATTGTGTAAGGGCACCGGGTATATCGCCAGAGCCGATACGATCCCGGTCGGGTCGAGACGAGATTAACGCGCGTTGCGCGAGCGGACTAGTCTACGGCCTAGCCACGTACGGTAGGCGGATCCGCGCGAACGGCGCGGCGTGAAGTACGACGATTTCATAAACTCGAATTGTACCACAACACGCTATCTCTCGCAGAGCTGGTCACCACTGCCTGCCCCACCAACCGAATCGGCGCACATCAAGGCCAGCCAGTGGCAAGACCACCCAACCAACCAGCTTCCCACTACCCGCGCCTTGGAATATGACGCAGGGTTGAGGGTATACCGTTGGTAACGGCCGGCTAGATCAGCTGCTCATGCCACCACGAGCTCGCGCGGCGCCTCAGGCGCAGCCCCGGCCGCCGACGCGGGCGCGTCTGCCACGATCGGGACGCCTGACTTGGCTGCCAGAACACTCTGCTTCAGCATTCCCGCCTTTTCACGGGTCAGGCCCGCCTTCGCCAGCACCGCACTAGGGATCAGCATCGAGCTGAATCCGAGATTCACCTCCGCCGTGGGGGCCGATGACGCCGCCGCCGCCGCCGCCGCTGGCGCCGGCGCCGCGGCTGGCAGGATGACGGAGTCGATGATGTGAATGACGCCATTGGTGCACTCGACATCGGTCGTCAGGACCTTGGCGCCGTCGACCATGACGCCGTCCGCGCCGACCTTGATGCTGACCTCGGCGCCGTTGACGGTGGGCACCTTGGCGCCATCCATGGTGACGACAGCGCTCGCCATCACCTTGCC
>PJAB01000025.1:0-60784 GCA_002887195.1 Chrysochromulina parva
CCCCCGTTCACCCCCCCCCCCCCCCCCCCCGCGCGACTAGCCCGACGCGTACAGTATCAACCCTGCCCGCTTGTCGAGGCCCCACCCATCAAGAAGGTCTGCACAGCTCCCTTTCGAGCCCTCCCCGCTCGCGTATACGCGAATATGTCTGAAGCTGGGCTGTTCACTAAGCGCAGCCGCGACGCGACCCACCTGATCCGTGAGCGCCTGGCCGAGGCAAAGCTGGTCCACCTTGACGCCTTCGGACGTGAGGTCCGCCAGGAACATGGAGAGAGGCCGAGGGTAGCTCTCGAGCGAGAGCGCCGACGCGTGCCCATGCGGCGGCTCCTCGACGCGCTCACCGTTCTCACTGTCGAGCACCCGGAAGCACAGCCCGTCGTGCCGCGTACAGAGCACATGTTGAGCGGCCTGCTGCTTGGTCTCGACGCCGAGCAGCAGGTTTTGCCCACCCATCGATGGCACAAGCGATGCGGTGACGGTGACGCTGATCAGCAAACAGCCCGGGTCGGTATGGGCCTGCGCCTGCACGATCTTGCGAACCTCGTGATCAAAATAAGCCATCTCATAGGCGAGCTGATACTCGGGGAAGTGGACAAGCCCGGCCAGCAACGCCGCGATCCCGCACCACGGTAGCCGGTGCGCGCCCAGCTTGTAAGCGGCCGATTGGCGCTCGAGCTGCTCGAGGCTAGGCCGATCCGCCTCGCGCTCGGGGGCGCTGCTTGATGCCGCATGCAACGCCCGAAGCGCCTGCGCCACGCGGAAGTGTGCCTTTTCGTACTCGGGACACGCGACCGCGGCGGCGTCGGCATCCGAGAGCGCCCTGCGTAGCAAGCCCTGCTGCACCTCCGCGTGCATGGTGCGCAGGTGGCGCGGAAGGTTCGTGTGCTTCTTGAGCATCGCTTCGTGTCCCGCGTCGTGCTCGGCCGCCTGGCGCAGCCGCGCTGCCGCCGCATTGGCGAGGCAGATCGCCATGGGCAGATTGGGCTCGCGCGCAACGTCGCGCAGCCCACACGCTCGAAGATGCTGTTCGATCTCGACGCTGTATGAGAGCCTGCGCGGGCAGTCGGGCAGCTGGTTGTGCACCACGGACCACAGGCCATCCCGCTCCTGCGCGAGACGGCGCGCGACGCGGCTCCCACTCTCCTCGAGCACGTCAAAGAAAGTACCCAAGGCCATCGTATGCTCTGTCAGTGCCGCCGCGCGCGAATACCACTCGGCCGCGACCCCACACTCACCTGCCGCGAGCGCCTCGTTGCCGAGCTCCTTGAGCTTCGCCCAGCGTGGGGTAATCAGCGGCGCAAGGCAATGCGCGAGCGAGAATCGCGACGTCTCGTCTTCCCACGTGCCGCTGTAGCGGGGCGACTTGCGTTGCGCGCGTTCTCGCACCTCTGCAGGCGCGGCGGCGAGGGCCACCTCGCTCAGCTCGCATCGCCAGGCGTACCGCTGGCCCATGCCGAGGCCGTGCGCTACCTGCGCCCAGTGTGCGCTCATGCACTGTCGAGCTGTGCGCCGGCCGCTCTGCACGGCGCGACGCTGCACCTCGAGCTGCAGCTCGCTCACGACACCCAGCTGCCGAGCCACCGCGAAGAAGCGCTCAAACGGCTGCGGCGCGTCGGCGTCGAAGCTGCTCAGGTCTACCGCAGCGCTCGTTGGCGGAACGGTGGGGACCGGTTGAATCGGCAACGGTGCCACAGACGACGCTGTTGTCAGTCCCGCCGCAGTGTCGCCGTCCGATGCAATCGGCGTGAACACGTGCGGAGGCGTGTGGAATGCGGCAAGGAAGCCGTTCGCCAAGGTCGGAAGGCCCACTGAGCCTCCACAGACGCGTGGCTGACGCAGCGGCTGACGAAAGGGATTGAGGCTCACGCCGCAGCTCGGCGCCAGCTTGGCACACCTAGCCGCGAAACGCAGGCCCTTGTCGACGCTCTGTTCGCTGTAGTCCGTCCAGACGAATGGGATGCGCTGCACGGCGACGTAGAGCAGCGTCGCCGGCCAGCGCTCAGCATAGCCCTCGACTGCAAGACCGGCGTTGGGCGCGAATGCCACGTCGGGCATCGGTAAGTTGAGGGCATGGTACAGACCACGGCGGACGGTGATGCTCAGACATCCACCCCTGGCATCCTCGAGTTGCATCGGCGGTGGCAAGTCAATGCCAAGAGGGCCAATCATCTCAATCTGGAGGTGGGCGGCCGGCAAGAGAGCGAGCAGCTCGCGAAAGACAGGGAGGAAGAGAAGCTCCTTCTCGGGCCCGAGATAGTGCACGACCACCGGGCGGGTAAGACTAGCAAGGTTCATCCTCACAAGAATGTGATACAGGGTCAAGGGCCATGAAAGAAGCACTGCAACTGGAGCCTCGGAGCGCACACCCCGATGGGCGTAATATTGAGACCATGAATTGAGCGTCGGTGCAGTGCCAGTCACGACGGATGTAGCGGCGGCTGATACAAGGTCGGGCACATAGCGGTGTGGAGACGAGGGAGGCGTGCAACCGCACAGCACGCCAAACACTTCGTCGTGCATGCTGGCAGCCTTCAGCAGATCGCACCACCCCAGACTTGACTGCTGATCCATCGTCACTTGCAACCACTTCGGGTTTCCAGGCAGCATGACGCTAACGTCTCGCGCCATGTGTTGGGCGAATGACGCACAGTCTGCAGCGTGCTCGGAGTCTGAGTCCAGGCAGGCATCGCTGCAGTAGCTGACGCTCAGGCAGTCAGAGCACACTTTTGGCGGTTGCTGAAGCTTTTGGCAGACCTGGCAAGCGATAAAGCAGCCTGCTGTGCTCGGCGGTGGCGCGACAAGCGCACTAGAAGAGGGGATGAGGTGCATGTCTGCTGTGCTCGGCGGTGGCGCGACAAGCGCACTAGAGGAGGGGATGAAGATTGACGTGCATGCCGATGTGCTCACACACTACACGTAAGCAGCTGTGTTCACGCTACCGGTATGATAATCTGTGTGAAACAAACTCACCCGTCCTCGGTAGGGCTCGGACCTTGCCTGTGTGGTGTCGTTTTCGTATTTTCTCCACCACTCACAAACACAAAGCAAAGTGCTGTCGTCGTGCCTTGGCGTGGACCGGACTCTGCGACGGCATGCATGGCCGTGCCCCTCCGACAGAAGGTCAGAAGAGGCCAAGTAAAATCTTCCTCCGGCGCACCATGGGCGGCGGCGGTGCGAGTCGCGGCACGCATTCATAGACCAGGTCTTGGGCGCTGGCAGGCAGCCGTCGCGTCACGAGCAACGCGAGGTGCAATGCGGAGGTCTCGAACGTGAGCACGAGAAGCGTGGCGATAGCGATGAACGAGATCAGTGACGCGAGGAGACGCAACGCCATGAGTGACGCACCCTGCCGAGAGGATTGTGCTCGGTCTTGTCTCGGATGACTCGTGCCGCCATCGAGGAGAGGCTTCGTCACGGGAAGGTCAAGGTGCGAGTCCTTTCTGTCCAGCACGATGCTGTCCCTGGGCCTCGCCGAATCGGGCGACGCCGACGGCGGCTCGAGCGCGGGCGACGCAAAAGGGCCAGGATCTGGACCAGCTGTAAGTAGTTGCATCGGGGCGGAGCTGCGAAGAGTATCTTCCGGTTCCGCGCAGAGCTGATTATGTTCCCGGGCGTTTCGCAGCGAAGCCAAGAGCGCCTCCTCCCTGCGCGCTTCCTCATGATCATCGATGTCTTCTATGGAGACCTCGGAAGTTGGTGACATATCGGTCGGGGTGGCTGTCGTTGGAACTTTTTGCTGCTGCAGCGTTTTCCGCTTGAATGAGGTGACTCTAGCAATCCCTTGAGCAACCTGCATGGGGCTGGGCAGGCTTTTCGCGCGTGGCGACGCCATGCGTGCTTCCTCCTGATCATTGATGGCTGGTGACTCCGTGGTGGGATCGGTCGTCGGCAGAGTCTTTGGCTGCTGCTGCAGCGTCTTCCGCCTGAACGAGGTGGCTCTGGCGATGCCTTGAACCACTTTCTTGGGACTTGGCAGGCTTTTCATGTGTTGTCTTGAGAGGCCCTGAGTGCTGAGAGGCCCGAGAGTGCGTCGATCGTGCGTCCCTTTGTTGACTCGCGCGATTCTTCACGGTTCTTCACACCCTCGTTCACTCGCACGTCGCGAATCTGGGGGTGGCCCCCAAGGAGAGCGTCCTCGACGACAGGCTACCATGCGGGTTGTAGTTTTGTAACATGCCGCAAGGTGTGTTTACGTCGTCGATGTTTACGGTTTTACGTATATACGCTTGAATCGCTCGCTATACATAGCGGCAAGCTCTGCTTCGTGCAGTCGTGTGCACTCAATCATCAAACGCGCATTCAGCGTTGACCGATTGCTCATTCGCGAGGTCGCTTCTTTAGCGGCATGGCTCCCGCGCCGCCAACCACGCCACCCTCGGCCGAGCTGCTCGCATTTGATGCTGACGCCTCAGCAGCTGCGCCACGATGACGTGTCTTGGACGCAATTTCGACGCCGACGCTCGAGCCTTCGCCAAACTCCTGAAGAAGCTTGTGGAGCTCGCGCACCCCTCTGCCTTGCGCGCCCTTGTCTACGCCGCCAGCGCTGCTGCTCGCCCTGGTGGTTGCGGACTGCGACTCCGTGCTCGCGACCACATCAACGACGCCCGTCGGCGCATGCAAGTGTTCTGCCACGCCCTTAGCACAATCGCCACCGCCACTGGCCGCTGTGTTAGAGACTGCCTTCGGCTGCGCTTCGGCCGCCGAAGGCGCGGGCGCGGATACCGTCAATGGAGCGGGCGCAGATGCGGACGCTGGTGCGGTTACGGATGAGGGCGAGGCAGGCCCTCCATAGCTGAGGAGCGCTCGTAGCTCAGACATGAGTGTCGAGTAGGACTCAAGGAGGGCGACAAGCTCAGCCTCGAAGGCAACCTCCTCCCGCGTCGCGCTTGGGTCATCGGGAAAGGCTGGCAGCCGCATCGAACCGCCTCGTGCAAGCAGCTTGGTCAGCTGATCAAATCGCGCCGGTTCCTTGGCCCAGAGCTGCTCGCGAGCATTGCGCACGAAGCGCGCCATCCGGCCGCCGTCACCTTGCGCTGCCGGCCGTACGTTGACGGGCGCCGTGCCGGTCACCTCGGCTTTCACGCATGACTTCGCACTGCCGACACTCGCTTCGCTTGCTCCGTTGGCGGCGCTGCCGCAAATGCCCGATGCGGTCGTCTTCTCCGCCGTCGGAGGCGGCACAGCGTCACCATTGCTCGCGGAGACCGCGGCGAGAGCGCCACTGCTGACGCTGCTGCTTCCTCCCGCCTTGGCGTCACCCTCGGACTTGCTGCTAATGCTGCCCTCTTCCTTGCTGCCCTCGGCCTGGCTGAGGCGTTTTTTCTTACCGAAGCCCTCTGGCAGCAGCCGAATCCCCTCGATCATCACGAGCGCATCGTCCCAGTCGTCGTAGCGCACACGGTATCTGCCGTTCGAGGACTTCCCCATGATCCTGCCCTTGTAGAACTTGTCATCATCCTCCCACGCGGCGATCACCTCGGTGCCTTCCTCGAGGGACTCGTGGCGCACCTCCTCGTCGAGCACCATCTCGCGCGATGTGACCCACTGCGACTGCTCCGACTCGAACGTCACAAGCACCCACTTAGACGAGGTGAGCAGCTTCGAGATCACGCCGCGCGAAAACTTGATTCCCGACCAGCGCGCCCACACATGCGTGCCCAACGTGAAGCCGTTCTGCTGCAGCTCGCAAGCCTCCGACGACCGCTTCTTCGACGGCTTTTTCTCAGGAACCTCCCTTCCGCCCGCCTCGGCCGCTGCCTCCTCTTCCTCCTCCTCCTCCGCCGCCGCCACCGTCACCGCCGCCGCCGCCGCCGCCGCTGCCCGCTTTGTCTCTCTCGCCACCTCCTTGCTGCTGCCCTTCTTCTTTCTCGGCTGCTGGTCGGCGGCGGCGGCGGTAACGCCGATGTGGCTATCGTTGACCGATGCCGCCTTCTCGGTGGAGGCGCCTGCCGTCCCGTCCACCTCGGTTTGGCGGCCATCGGAGCGATCCCTCTTGCTCTTCTGTGACGGGGCCTTGGAAGCCGCCTCCACATCTGCCTCGAAGGTGCGGGAGGGCTTGGAAGAGGTCTTGGAGCCCGGCGAGCGCAACTTCAGTGGCACGTCACCGTGCAGGTCCCACTTACGCATGTGCATCACCGTCCCGTTGGGAAGCTGAAGCTTGACCCATCCGTTGCCCACGTGCAGCACCTTGCACTCCTTGCCGGTGTGCGGCCCATTCGCGATCGTCACTGTCGCCATCTGCCCGTCGGCCACGCCACCAGCGCCGTTTTCGTCGTCGTGCAACGACCCACCATTCACAGTGCTGCCACTCACCATTTGGCCGCTGCCGCCGCTTTTGGCGGCCTTTTCGGGCTTACTCTCGCCCTTGTCGGCGGCCGCCTTGCCCTTACCTTTGGGCTTGCCTGAGGAAGCTGGGCGTGGAGCTTTCTCGGTTTCCTTCTCGGCATGTGCAAGGCTCTTGTCGCCGGCCACGTCAGCATGCTTGGCAACAGGGGCTGCAGCCTTGCTGTTTTGCACCGCGGGGGAGGCCGGTACCTTGGGCGAGGTCGGCAGCTTGGCCTGGTCCTTGGGCGGGCGCGTCTGTGCGATGCGCTCGCGCTCCTCGTGCGCCGCGGCGGCCGCGATACCAATCAGCGTATTGGGCAGCGGGCGCACAGCTGAGGAGCGCCGAGGCTTGGCGGTGAGCGAGGGCGGCAGCTCGACGATCGGCTCGCCACGCAGCCGCAGTCGCACGAGCGCAGCAAAGAGCATCGGGGGCGGCGCAGCGCTCGAGCTTGCGCCCTCGGCGATCGCCCTGGATGGCGCGCACACGCCCTCTCCCTTTGCGCCCTTGGCAGGCTTGTCCACCTTTCCCTCGGCCTTGGGCCCGCTGGTCTTGGACTCGGCGCCTTTGCTAGAGAGGTCGCCCTTGTCTGCGCCGTCGTCGACCATAGTGCGCATCAGCTCGAGCTGATGGGGCAACGGCGCGGAGTCGTGCTCGGGAAGCCACGTCCACTCATCCTCGTCGGTCACCCACTCGCGGCGCACGTAGCCGTCGAGCTTAACGCGCAGCCCTTTACGCATATCGACGGAAGCCACTGATCCCCGGTAGGCTACTGGCACGAGCGACTTGCCCGATCGCTCCATGTACGAAACCTGCAGCCGCATGCCAACAGCGGCCTTCTGCCCGACCCCGCGCAGATCGATGACGTCCTCCTCTTCCTCGTCGTCGTCGCCACTCGCTTGCTCGTCGCGCTGGCGCGCCTGCTCGACAAGCAAGCGGTGCTTGGCCGCGAGCTCCTTGCTGCGGATGCGCTCGAGGCCCGGTGGTACGCTGTCCTCCTCCTCCTCCCCCTCCTCCTCCTCCTCCTCCTCCTCGTCGTCGTCGTCGCCGCGGTGTCGTCGCCGCCCTACAAAAGCCGCCTCCTCATCCAGAGAATCGTGGCCCCTGTCGCCGCTGCAGCCTTTGGCACCGCGACCAGCCATCAGAAGCGCTGCTGCGTTCGTGGTGCCCATCGATGGACGCGGCTTAAGCACTGGCGGTGGCGGTGGCGGTGGCGGTGGCGGTGGTGGCCCCGCGCGTGCCCCAGCGCCGAAGCCCAGCAACAGAGCGGCGACACCATCGTCGTCAGCCTCCGGCTCGGGAAGCGCAGCTGCCACGGGTGGGGCGGACGCCACCATCACCGGTGCAGTCACGTGCCGCGATGTTGGTGGCAGCGGCGCAGGGAAAAGTGACGGCGCCGGAAAGAGTGAAGGCCGCCCGGACTCTACCGCGGTAGTGCCGCCGCTGCTGCCACAGCGTCCGACGGCGCCCGCAGCAATCGTCGACGTCGACGCCGACGCGCCTGCTCCTGCTGCGCCCGCTTGCACGCTCGTGCGGACAAGGTGTGAGAGGCACGAGGGCACCGCCATGGGCAAGCCGCTGGTGGGCGCGGCGACCATTGCAACCATTGCCAGCGCCTGCGAGCCGCCCCACTGCGCCGCCGTGAGCAGCAGCGCTGCGTCGCCGTCGACGGCGGGTGCCGACGCGTGAAGCGCAGCAGAGGTGCCACTGGCAGCACAGGGTGAATCGGCCTTCACTGCAGCCACTGCCCCGTCAGCCTTTGTCGCCTGCTCTTCGGGCTCGTTTTGCGACTCATCGGCGGGTTCGACAGCAGCTGACGCAGCCTCGGAAGACACAGTCGTGACGGCGGCAGCGCCCTTGGCGAGGCTCGCGAGCTCTGCAGCATCAGGCATTGGAGGCATCGGGTCCTCCTCGTCCTCGTCCTCGTCCTCGTCCTCGTCCTCTTCGTCAGCTGCTTGGTCATGGGCAGCTTGGGGCAGTTGGTCTTCGTCCTCGTTGTCCTCGTCCTCGTCCTCGTCCTCGTCCTCGTCCTCGTCCTCGTCCTCGTCCTCGTCCTCGTCCTCGTCCTCCTCCTGAGCATCGTCCTCGTCAGAGACATTTGCGGGTGGCTCATCATCGTCGCTCCCGTCGTCGTCTTCATCTTCAGGCGGCTCATCGTAGTCACCAACCGCCACGTCTCCCGCTGCGCCCTCATCCATGGCGTCCTCGTCGACATGCTGCTGCTCGTCTCCTTCATCAGGCTCCGCAGTCTCATCGCTCGCCATAATTGGAGCTGTTCTCAAGACGTCCGCACGATGCTGCGAAGGAGACGCGCGCCGGGATCTACTGTCAGTCAATGCAAAGCGCAGTTGGCAGGCGACCTCGCTGCCGGCAATGGTGCATGGGTTGGAGTGTGGTTGGCATGACTCTCAAGTATGCTTGGTGGAAGCGCAGGGTGCAGGCATCAGGCGTCAATTACCCTCACACAGTCGCCGTGCACACGCAAGGGTGCACGAAGTGCAAGCAGCGTCCGCTCCGCAAGAAGGAGAAGCTGTGACAATACAAGAAGTGCCGTGAAATAAGGTGTCTAAGGTCCGCCGGTCCGCCCCACCTTGAAACTAAAGAGATGGCGAAGCGAAGGTGATTGTTGGAGCTTCGCATGAGGGGTCCGGGGAAGAATGCAGGGTTCTGATGTACTCCGGAATTCCACGTCCTAACCATGTTGATCCCGATCGGACGATGTCAACAGTCGAGAGTCGTCGACACGGCAACACGATTACACACGGCGTGTTCGTAGGGGGGGGCTGGCTGTCTTGATTGCATGGCGCAGGTATGTAGGCGCAGGCGTGTCATAGACCAGCGTGCGACTCGCAGCGTCTCTTTTCCTCAGACACCTATGCGTGCCAGTTGCTAAATCCCGTGGCCACCACAGTGATCGAGAGCACGGGGCCCATAGAATCGTCAATCTGCGCGCCGAAGATGATGTTGGCGTCAGGGTCGGCCATCTCGTAGATGGCCTGGGAAGCCTCGTTCACTTCCTGCAGCGTCATATCGGAGGAGCCCGTGATCGTGAAGACGATGCCCGTCGCCTTCTCGATCGGGAAGTCGATAAGGGGTGAGGACATGGCCGCGATCGCCGCGTCGCGCGCGCGCCCTTTGCCCTCAGCAGTGCCGATGCCCATGAGCGCGAGGCCGGATGAGCCCAGGATCGCCTGCACGTCCGCAAAGTCCACGTTGATCAGCCCGGCCTTGATGATAATATCCGAGATGCCCACCACGCCCTGCCGCAGGATGTCATCCGCCACGCAGAAGGCCTCCTGCAGCGGGGTGCCCTCCTCGACGATGTCGAGCAGCCGGTCGTTAGACACGATAATCATCGCGTCAACGTGCGTCTTCAGCCGCTCAATGGCGGCTTCTGCCTGGTTGGTGCGTCGCTTGCCCTCGAAAGAGAAGGGCTTTGTCACCACGCCGATGGTGAGGCAGCCCTGCTGCTTAGCCGCCTGCGCAACCACTGGCGCCGCGCCCGAGCCGGTGCCACCGCCCATACCCGCGACGACAAACACCATGTCCGAGCCTTTAACCATCTGCGTAATCTGCTCGTAGCTCTCCTCCGCCGACTCACGACCCTTGTCTGGGTTGCCACCGGCGCCGAGGCCACGGGAGGTGCCCGCGCCAAGGCCCAGGCGGTTGGGAGCCAGCGAGGCGTCAAGCGCCTGGATGTCCGTATTGATCGACCAGAATTCTACCGTCTGAGCCGTCTCCGTACCGAACTGGATCATCCGATTGACAGCATTGCCGCCGCTGCCGCCCACGCCAATCACCTTGATGGTGCATGGCGGCGCCTCGGCTTTTGCTTGCAGCACCGTAGCTGCGCGCGGGCTGCGCGCCGATGTGGCCGCTGGTGCATATGCGGCTGGAACGTACGCGGCGCTGGCGCACAGCGCGTGCAGCGCGTGCAGCGCTAACCGCATTCTCCCGAAAGGCGCCAACACCCGCCTCTCATGTTCATTCGCAGGTGTGGAGGACCCGGTAATCTCGGAGTTTGTGTAAGTCAAGTCAAGTCAAGTGTAAGATCATCAAAGTTTGGACTGTGAAGGGAAGTGTCCAAGGGCAAAAGTGTACGCGCGGGCATACAGATACCCCGGCGATGAAGAGAGCCCAGACGCCACGGCAGACGCGTGGCTGCGGTATGGCTGCGGCGTGGCAGAGGCTGGTCGCGCCGCGCGCGATCACACAACGTCCCGACAGCAGGTCACACCGCTATGTCAGCTCACAGAGGGACCTGACAGGGAGACATCTCAGTATCCCAGCTGGAGACTCGCACAGGCTTTGACAAGGCTGAGGAGGGTGACGGCCTAACACTCAAGGCCAGACCTCACACAACCCGAGGCTCTCCGTCCGTTACGGTGATCAATGAGCGGTCGTTGTCGTTGCAGCGCGTGCTCTCTATGTTCCTGGATGCACGCTTTCCGCCTGCCTCCTCCTCCACTCGAATGGACAGCAAGTGCTTGAAGCCCGCAAAATCGGCAACGAGCTTCCCCTCGTATTGCGTCTGCCCCTCGGGCGGCGCCCCCCACTTGCCTTTACCCCATGGCGTCTGCAGCTCGCCGTTGGGCAGAAACTTGAGTCCGCCAAAGCCCGACCACGAGAAGCCGCAGCAGTTCTCTACGCTGCGCGCTACCACGGAGCCCGCAAGGTCCTCGGGCGTCATCGTGCGCAGCGTGAGTCCAGCGCACACATCCTTGCACAGAGTCGCGGGTGGTTGCACGATCCACTCGACCGAGCGCCCTGAGATGCCTTCGCCATACTTGGGGGGCGGCCCTGTGGGTGTCGTCTCCGATAAGAATCCGCCCGAACCAGCCTTTGGAAAGCGGAGCACCCAGCAATCGGTGAAATCGGCGGTAATCGCCGACTTGCTCGGATCTGCCTCGATTTCCGGCCCACCCAGGCCGATGGCATCGCGCCTGTGAGCGTCGTCGAGCACGCGCCAGTGCGTGTGGGCTTTTTGCGGCCCGCTCTCGACGTGCAGCACGCCCGCGCGCAGCAGAACAAAGGCGCCCGGCCCGCCTCGGTACGGCCCGCTGCCCTCCACCCGAGCCGCGAGCTCCGACGTGGGCGTCACAGGCGGCTTGCTCCACAGCTCGATCGCCGCCACGGGCGCATCGAGCGTGGCGATCACCTGCCCGCTGTTCCGATCGCTCAGCGTCCACGGCTTGCCCGCTTCGAACGAGGCGCGCACCACGAGCTGCTTGTTGCAAATATCCAATTTGACCAGATCAGGTTCGTAGCCACTTGCGCTGCCACCGTTGGCCACGAGGCCCCAGCGGCCGTGCCCCTTGGAGGAGATGAGCCACCCGTTGGTAAGGATCCACATCTTCTCTAGCCGGAACGCGTTTCTGCGGTCCGCGACGTCCGCACCCGCGAGCAGCCATGGGCCCGTGCCGAGCAGCTTGGCCGCCACAGCATGCGAGCGCAGCGGATGGCCGCGCAGGTCCAGATGGTGGAAGTCGTTCGTGTTGCCGCCCATCCCTGGCCAGTTGGCCAGCGTCGCGCTCGCGTTGTTGATGAGGGTCGAGAGCACGTGCGCACGATCGTGCGCGCACTTTGGCGGCGCGGCCAGGGCGCGCGGCGGGTGCGCACCCATGTAGTGGCGCTTGTCGAGGGACCACTCGCCCACCTGCAGCTCCATGGGGAGGCCCTCGATCGAGTACTCGATGCCATACGTGTAGTGCAGAATGTAGTACGGCATCGACGAGCGGTCGGGAGTGACGGGCACGGGCAGCACTGGCCAAGAGAGCGGCCTCTCTCGATTGCCGATGGATCCGCCCTCGTACTGGAAGGAGTCTAGGACGCGGTGTTTGATGCCGAGCGAGCCCGCTGCGATGCACCAGCCCCACATCTCGCGCACCCAGCCGAGCGCCTGCACCGCTTCGTTGTCGTTGCAGATCTTGAGCGTGAAGTCGTACCACGGCTGAACCATCTTTTTGAGCTGCTCGACGTGGATGATGACAGGAGAGGGACCCACCGGATCTGTCTTGCCGCCAAGGCCAGGAACAAATTTGTCGACAATTTTGGCCTGGCCCCATGCGACCATGTACCCAAAGTTGAAGGCGGCAGGCACCGTCTCTGTCGCGAGATTGGGCAGCGGACGCAGCAGCACGTGGTCCGTCTCAGCAATGTACACGTAGTCCTCGGTCACAACTTTACGGAAGTCGGGGTGCTGCACAAATTGCATCATCGAGTATGGCCGATTGGCGACAACGTAGCCACCCGCCATCCCACCTCTCAACTCCTTGACGTTAAACGTCGGGATCTCCTCGTCGAAGCTGTTACTGTCGCGCCCGCCATTGTGCGAGGTGAGCAGCCGCGTGAAGCCCCCCATCTCGCCGCATGGGTCCACACGTTTCTGTAGCTTCCAGTGGTGGTACATGACGCGGCACTGCCACGTCTGGTATCCGCCTGACGATGATGTAAGGACGGTATGGTAGGGCCGCGGCGTGCCGGCGCAGCCAGCAGCCGCACGGCTCGCCTCAGTGGTTGGAATGGTATCATGGCTGAAGTCGGCTGAAAGCGTACGGCTGGATGACGATGCGCTCGTGACGCCCACTTCAGCAGAAAATGGATCCATATTCTGCTGAATAGACGACGAGGCCGCTGCTGCAGCAACCGCCGCCTTCTGGGCCAGCTGCCGGCTTCGAATCAGGTACTGCGCCTCGAGATTGCGTGCGCGTGGGCTATCCAGTTGCGCGCCGCTACCGCCGCCGATGGCCTGCGTAGCGAAAAGGGAGAGGAGGCCAATAAAAAGCGCGGCCGAGAGCGCCGCCGTGACCACGGCAACCCGCATCGAGGCCGCGGTGCGCGCGCGCGCGCGCGCAAGTGCCGCGGCAAAAAATAGTTTGGATTCCCGCCGCTTTGAATAACACTGGTATGGCCGGGACTCGTACATGTATTCATACGGTTCTGTGCAAATTCCGCAACATGATGCCGATCATGATCTTGCTGCTCGTCTGTCGCTACAGCAACATGCTTCGCAACTCGCCACGAGCATCGTTCCCGCGCATGGTAGGAGCGGACACGTCTCGGCTGGAGCCCGTGGCACTTTACAAGGAGGTCACACTGCCAGCACCCGCCCTAGGGCCGCCAAGACAGGAGATCACGGTTGTGAACCTGATGCCTTTCATCGAGGCAGTGCTCTTGGAGAGTGGCATGCGCGAGGGCTCGGTGAATGTCATCTCCAAACACACGACGTGTGGCGTGACGATCAACGAGTGGGAGAGTAGGCTGGCACGCGACCTGCGCAGGTGGCTGTTCAACCTAGCGCCGCCCGATGACAGGAGCACGGTGGGCACCGTTGGCGGCGGCGTGAGCTATGAGCACAATGATATCAGCGCGCGCCCTGAGAGCGCCGACGAGCGCCAGCGCTGCCTCGATAATGGCTGGAATGTTGATGACCCACGGGAGCTGCGGCGCTGGCGCGACCAAGAACCCATCAATGCGCACTCGCACCTCGCCGCGATGCTTCTCGGCAGCAGCGAGACCGTTCCAGTCACAGGCGGGAAACTTGCCCTCGGTCAGTGGCAAAGCGTGATGATGGTCGACACCGACGGGCCGCGAGAGAGAAAGGTTGGCATCCAGGCCGTCGGCTTCGGGATCAAAAGTCAGGTTCCGAAGGCGTCAGAGAGTAAGAACAAATGAACGTTCGAAGCACCGTCTATGTTTACACGAAGCATAACCATTTCAATATTGCTTCTATCAATATTCATAGGACAAAGGACAAATAGCGTGGTTTCGAGCGTTGTTTCGAGCGGCACATGCCAAGTCTGATGAGTGCCCTCGCGCCACCTTTGTCGAGCATCTCGGCGAGCGCCATCTCGACCACAGTCGAGTCAGCCGTGCGCTGGTGGATGAGCCGCAGCTCACGAAGCGTCGTGTTCGACTGCAACGCGCCAACGATGTTGGGCTCTCTGATCAGCTCCGCGGCGTTGGGACTTCTTCTTCTTTCCACAATCTGCGTTGCGACGCAGCTCCTTCGGCGCCGCTGCTCGCACAGTCCAGATGAGCCAGCAGCAAGCACACGGCTGCGAGCCAAGGAGTCGCTGCTGCTCGCCTCACGCGAGTTCGTGCGCGACATTGCGTGGCTCGCGGAGCACATTGTGATGAGTGACATACCGGACGACTTCTGGAACGACGCAAGCTCGAGCACGGCGCCTCTGTTGCAGAAGCGTTTGAACTCACGCGAGGAGGCCCCTTTCTTTGCGCCTGACAAGGTGGGCGACGTTGTCGCCAGGTCGTTTGACGAGGCCGATCAGTGTGCGGTGCGCTGGCAGCGTGCGCTGTGGACGATCAAGTTCAAAGAACGGTACTCGCCATGCGTAGCCGACTTCATCGACACTGCCGTGGGCACGGAGAAGCCTGCGGTCGTGCTGCTGCTCCGACCTTCAAGTCAGCCACCAATCATCGCCGTCGCGTTCCGCGGTTCGAAAACGATGCAGGACTACTTCCTCACCGACATCAGCCCTAAATTCGTGCCCTTGCCGCTCGGAGCGCTCGCCGCAAAGGTGCTCGCCGCAAAGGTCACTGACGGGGCTGCGGCACTACCGCCGTCGAGGTCAGCGCCGTCGCCCGAGGGTCCCGAGATCGATGCGAACGACGCTCGGCTCATGGCACTGCTGAGCGAGACGGATGCGCCGCCGTGCGCCACGCTCGGCTTGTGGCGCGCCTACGCCGGCGAGCATGCCGATACGTTGGACGGCGATACCCCGAGGGCGCGCGTACGCCGAGCTGTCGAGCGACTGCTCACAGATTACCCGGAGGCGAGGCTCGTCTTGACCGGTCATTCGCTGGGTGGCGCCCTCGCCACGCTGTGCGCCTTCGACCTGCTCGGCCATTCAGACATCGTGCGGGACGCACTATGCCCGCTCACGCTCGTGGCCTTCGCCGCGCCGCGCATGTTCAACCAAGCCTTCCAAGAGGTGATGAGCGAGGTCGAGAGCGAAGGCGCTCTGCACGCCATGCGCGTCGTTGTCGGATCGGACCTAATCGCACGCGTGCCGCCGCGGCAGCTGGGCGGCCACCATGGTGTGCGAGCACGGCTGCTCCTCCACCCGCCGCTCGGACGGGCCACTCTCACAAGTGACGACCCTGACGACAAGGAGCTATGGCGCATCGGCCCGGCGGACACGCACATCTGCCACGCCCTCTATCTCGGCGGCGAGACCACATCCACACACGGCCTGACGGTGCCGATGTCCCCGAAGTCCCCGTGGCCCTACCCGCCCAATCAGCAGGGCTCCGAGCGCTTGGCCAGCATCATCTCCGACGATCCCCTTGATAGTTTGAGAAAAGAACTGAAGCACGCCTCGCAGCTCGCGAAAGCTTCCGAGGGCGAGGCCGCAACAGTCCGAAGTCGAAGCCGCACAAAAACCGTACCGGAAATCAGACGGTTCGAACGCCCGTCCGCGGACGAGGGCCCGTCGTTCGGTCCGGGAGTCGTGCCGGGAACGATCGATCGATAAGTAGAAAGAGTACTGAATCATGCTTGAATAGAACGCTCGAGACCTCAGGACCGGACGCGAGGGCGCGATTTCGCGCTCCCCGGTCCGTCCCCGACGCGCGTCGCGGCCGGGGCGGTATGACGAAAACCACACACCTGCGCGTCATAACACACCTGCTGGCGCGATGGCCGATGCATGTCGGATTGAAGGGCCCCAGCGCGTTTGTCGGTGACACTGAGGACTTTTATGTACTGAGTACTTACTGAGTACTACGGTCGTTATGCCCCCCATGTGGGCGTGTAGGTGCGACATCCTGTACATGAGCAACCCTTTGCAATGGCACGTCGACCGCTCGAACGCGCCACGTGGTGGTGGGACCCGCTTTACCGCTTGACCCATGCGAATTTCTTGCGAGCACCCTTCTGGCCCGGCTTCTTACGCTCGCGCACGCGAGCATCTCGCGTCATGAAGCCCGCGGACTTCAGCACCGGGCGCAGGGAAGCGTCGAGGCCCTGCATCGCTGTCGCGATCCCATGCCGCACCGCCTCCGCTTGGCCACTGATTCCACCGCCCTTGACGGTGGCCATGACGCTGAACCGTCCCGCAGTCGCCGTCTCGAAGAATGGCGCAAGCACCGTATGTCGGTGCACCCAATGGCCACCAAAGAAGCTGGACAGGCTCTTCCGATTGATGCGAACCTCTGCTAGCTTGTCCTCCTTCGTCGGCCAGATCCAAACACGGGCAACAGCCGTCTTGCGGCGCCCAGTCGCATACGCACGGCCGAGCTCGTCCACCTTCACCCATTTCCGCGACGTGTCGCCAGGCGGGCGCATGTCACTCGTAAAGGCAGCGTGCACGACAGCCTTCCCATCGCTGCTGGCGGACGAAGACTCCTCGAGCCGGGCCGTCGAGAGTGGGCGCAATAAATTGCGTACTAAGCTGCTGGACGGCACAGAACGCGAGACGCATGAGACAGCGCGTCGGGTCAAGGAGATCCCCAGCATCGCTGTTGTTCGGAGCCACGCGTCGATAGCGTCGTGAAGACGTCATCGTGTGAAGACCTGCACACGTTTCGAACACCTTTCACAGACCCTCGTCTCCAGACCCTCCACTCCCGCCTTTTTGTGGGAAGCGACTTGCGGGGATGATGCGCGTCCGAGGCGGCATGGGTGCGGGTGCTTCTTCTTCGTCCGAGAGCCCGACGCAAGGCCAACTGAGCGTGCCACCGACGCTTGATCTGAAGCCTCATGACTTTCGCTAGTTGTGGCGCGAGAAGAAGATCGCGCATCTCCAAGGCACGCGCGAGTGGGCCTTTACCGAGATCCTCAACTGGTGGCTCGACGACCCGGCATCACCGCAGCTCTTCTGGCTGACGGGGGGCGGCGGTACCGGAAATTCGATGCTAAGGTCCGAGCTTTTAGACCGTGTCATCAAACATACCGTCGCCTGGCACGACATCCCGGCGCAGTCGGCGCCCGGCTCGCTGCTCTGCAGCCTGGCCGCCATGCTCGCACACCGGCTCCCGGGCTACAAGGAGAAGCTTGAGGCCAAAGGGGTACCAGGGGGAGCGGTGCACGACCCCGTGGAGCTTTTCAAGGCGCGCTCTTCGAGACGCCGCAGTTAGTCTCGAAGGTCCAGTCGCCCAAGAGGCCGCTGCTTATCGTCCTCGACGTGCTCGACGAGCTGCCCAAGGAATCCTATGCCTGGCGTCATCACCAGCCACCTCTCTCGTGGCTCAAGCTCTTCGTGAGTGACGTCGCGCGAGGATTCCCAGATCAGGCGGGCGCTCTGCAGGTTCACACCCATAGAGCTGCGCCCGCAGAGGTCAAGCACAGGGCAGACGTCGAGGTGTACTTGCGCAGGTCCATCAAAGGCGCAGATATTGAGGCTGATGTCACCTCTTGCGCAAATGTGGCAGTGACATGACAGGATATGCTTGCAGTCCTGGAGGAGCCCATTGAGAACCATCCAGTCCAGGGGATGGCAAGAGCGTGGGTCGAGTTCGCTGACCTCACCCGGGTATCAAGTCTGAGCCACGGGTGTCTGAAAAGATGAAGAACCGGTGGCCATCACAACAAGCAACAAGCGCGATGGCGGCGGCGCTCCTTCGGTTGGACGATGGGTAGCAGGAGCACGTGTTTGAGGCGACGGTGCCCTCTTTTCGGTGCGCGATGTGAAGTTTCATGTCTTTCACAAGACCATCGTTGACTGGCTGACGGGCGAGATCGCCGAAGGCAGCTCGATCAGAGAGCCGACGGATGAATTCAATGCGCAATGCAAGGACGGGCACGCGATGCTTGCCGAGGGGTTCATCGCGTGGCGCCGCTACGCGACACCACCCGAGGGCCGCGCTCCGGATGATGAGGCGAATGGCTGCGACACTGCATTTTGCACAGGGCGCGAAAGCCGCCCATTTGAACGCTTCGATAATGGCTTTCTCTCGAGCGTGGCTAAAGACTATCATGAGCTGCCAGGTGTGGACGGTGTGGACCTGACAGTCGCAGTCGAGTTGCGCCGATTTGTGGGCAAGTACATGGACGTGCTGCAGCGTGACAATGACGCGGCAGTGATGCAGCTCGCCCTGCACTAGCCAGATGCGAGTGCGGTGTTTCGTGCAGCAGCAGCTTCGCAACTATCGTCCGAGCAGCCGACGCGTGCACTCAATTCTCAAGAGAAGGACGCCTGTATCGGCTCACTGTCGCTCAAGCTGTATCGGCTCACTGTCGCTCAAGCTGGCCATCAGCTCTGTGGCGGTCTGCGGCACACGCATCGTGAGCGGCTCTGGAACTCCATCTTCGTGAAAGCCAAGAGCTCAAGGGCACAAGTGAGGTTAAGAGCGTCGCCATCTGGGACGGTGGCCAGGGCGATGGCAAGGATGGTGGCAAGAACATTGACCAATCCAAGTCGCTTCTCAAGGCTGGCTTTCAGGACGGGACGATCAAAGTTTGAGATTCTGGTGCGCCGAGATCTCAAAATCGCCCCTCCTTGGACACAACTGATGCCTGGTGGCTTCTCTGGCAGGCAACCTGGAGCTGCTGAGCGAGAAGATCAACGCGCACAGCCACGGGATTAACTCGGTAGCATTTTCGCTCGATGGCACAAAGATCGAGTCGTGTCCGCATGCAATGGCAGGACGATCAAAGTCTGGGATTCTGGTTCGCCGAGATCGCAAAATCACCCCTCCTGCCAAAATTGACGCCTCTTGGTTTGCGTGGCATCACGCCTGTTGGATAGACGGACATGCCCCCCCCCATCCCCCCACCCGTCTTTCCGCAGTAACCACGTTATCACTGCCACCATTCCCGTGTGCTGTGCCGAGTGCAATACCACCAGCCGAGGCGTCGCCGGCGCCTACAAGTAGCACAGCGATAGATTCGCAATAGCTGTAGCGGCGTAGAGGAATGAGGAATGTTTGGCCGATCATTTCTATTGAGTTATGGCTTGCCTGCTCGCCGCCGCCCCGCCGATTAGGCTCTGAGGTGATGATTAGCGACATTCCGCGCGTACTTTATGTCGAGCTCCTCTTTCGCGTCGTAGCTCGTACACACGGCACGGCTTTTAGCCACTTCGAGGTCCCTTCGGCAACGGTCCGGATTGCGGGATTCCGGCTTTCCGGGTGAGAACGTGTGAAAGAGCTGAGACGTGATTGGAATGACGACTGTGGAGTCATTACGGCAGCCTGGGGCCCCTGGCGGCAATCGCCCACATAGCGCAAGCCTTACGCCCATGTTCCGCATGTCGTGCCATGTAAAAAGTCTGGTAAATTTACTCTTAGCGCACCCGCATTGCGTTGCATGCTAGAGCTCTGAAGCTCGTCGAATGCACGTATTGGGGTAAACCACACCCATCCTTACATCGTAGATAGATCCGGGTAGGCGAGAGAGTCCGACCAATAGTCACAAAACCCCCTCCCCGTCTAAGACGGCTATAACAGCTGTTACGAGTCGGCACCGCTGGGCGCTGTCTACCGATATGTACAACATTCCACGTCGTTGAAAGGCGGTTGGAGACACATGTGTTGATTGTTAGTAGTTGCGCAAAGCCGTCCCGTGTTGGAGTACAGCGTACGTGGCGCGTTTAGAGGCATCCAAGCCGCATGCGTCGGAATTGTCAAGTCTTCATGAGCAACGACTCGATCTGATGAACGAGGTCCCGAAGCGTTGTCTGGCCCGTGTGCGAGACTTGGAGCGCATCCATCAGCTCAAGCGCCAGCGATGAAGGCGTGTCGCTCTTGCTGACCTCGAACTTGACCCCCCTAGCAACACCCTCCACGACGATGGTACCGCAAACCTCGCGAATCGCAACGGCAGCCTCCTCTTGGGTGTGGTCAGATGTGCCCCGATCCGTCCGTTCGTCGACGTCGTTGGGATCCGCTGCTGGCCGCGATGATAGTGACTGTCCAACGGACGGTTCTTCTGTACCTTCATCAACGTAAATGGCCGCCGCAGCAGACCGCGAGGACCATTGCCGATCGGGCAAGAGGGCATCGAACTCTTCGCCACCGGCGTCGCCCTCCACAACTTTCTCATCAACTCCTTCCTCTGTGTTCTCGACGTAAATGCACGTCTTCGGCGGACGCGAGGGCCATTCTTCGTCGACGACAGCAGCGGTATACGCAGACTCGAAGTGGACGGTGTGATGAAACTCTTGCAGGCGCGATCGCAACGTGTCTTCCTCTCGTTTGAGCAGCTGTGCCCATCGCAGCGCATCTGCGCTCTTGGTGGTGTCGTGTACCATCTCGGTCTGAAGAACTGCCTCCGTCTCGAGCTCCTTTAGGCGCTCGAGTACCCGTTGCGTTGTGTGGTGCAGTGCCTCGCACCGAGCGTGCGCGTGCTTGAGCTGTTCAAATGCAGAAGTGCGCTCGGCATCAGCTCGCGCACCGGCCTCTGCTAGCTCCGTCTGCCGCGAACGGCACGCCGAGAGCTCCGACCGCAGTGTCACCACCTCCGCCGACAGCGCAGAAGTCGCCTCGTCGACACGATGCAACACTTCAAGCTCGCTGCCAGGTGCAGCATTGTCGTCCAAAGGCGCACCGTCGAACGGCGACGCTGACCTCGCCGCTTGGGAGCCGAGCATGGACTGCTCCCAAGCGGCAACCTCAGCTTCTATCTGCGCGACAGAGCTCGCATGCCCAGCTTTGGCGCCAGCATCATTCGACGTGCCGGCGCGCAAAGCCCGAGCGAGGACACGCTGCCTCTCGCACAACTGACCCCACATCGTCTCCCTTGTGCGCAGCCGGCGCACCTCCGATTCGAGCGCGCACAACTTCCGTTGCGTGGCGCGCCAACCCGTGCTGTGACTTGCCTGCAGGCTGCGGCTTGCCTCGCTGTGTCGCGCCTCAGCCGCCTGTTGCGCGAGACTGTACTCGTCGGCACGCGCTCTGGCGAGGGCGAGAGCAACGTGCAGCCCGGCCTGTGTGCGGCTCGCAAGGCCCCGCTCCTCCGCCACTGCGTTCTCGAGAGCAAGCTCAGCGCGGCGTGCCCTCATGCGCTCGTCCGCAAGCACAGCCACCTGCTCGCGCATCTCCGACGCGTGCTGTCGCTTGAGCTCCCGCATGCGAAGCGTCAACAGGCGCCGGCGCCGCTCCTCGATACAGAAGGCAATGACGAGCTGCCAAAAGCTGCCGATTACGGCTGCATCGTCTTGCCGCTTTCCGTGGAGGAGGTCGCCCATCAAAGAAGCCGCCCGCGCCTCTATGTTGCCAGTGCTGTTGAGTGCGTCGATGAGCTTGTCAGCCTCGTCATCCTCGTGGTTTGCATCCTCAGACGCGAGATATCCGCCTGCCTGTGCAGCCGCCTCGTCAGCAGCAGCCAGCGCAGACTTGTCGATCCACGCCGCCGGCGCGAGGAGCATCTGACGGTGACGCCGCCGCAGGAAGTCAGCTGCACGGCGCAACATTGCGTTTTGCTGAAGCAGAGCTTGCTGCGTTGAGGGTGCGTGCGTCGAGGATACGTGCGGCGCTTGGGTGGCCAGGCTATCCTTGATGAGACTCTTCTGCTGCATGGTGCGCGCCAACGTAAGGCGCAGCGCCTCGGCCTGATTCTTCCAGTGCCAAACTTCGGCCTCCTGGGAGACAATGGCCGCGCTCGCTGCGTCTACTGGAGACGCATCAGCCACGATGGCTCCGAGTTCGGTAGCTGGTCTGGCTTCCGCTCGCTCGTGCCTCAAGCGCACGTGCATCTCAGCGAGCTCCGCGTGGAGTTCGGAAACTTGCTTGGACTGGATGGAGATCATTCGACGCAGAAATAGGTTCGCACGTTCGCCTTCAGTTGGTGGCAATGCTGGATCTGCTGGATCGCCAAGCTCGGCGGCGTACGCGTCGAGAACTTCGGCCTCGAGCCTTTCCAACTCGGCCGTGAGTTGCATCCGGCACTGCGAGCGCGCCTCAGCGATGGTGGCTTCTGCGGCGGCTGCGGCAGTGGCCGCGTACTCGCCGTGCTTCCGTTGTTGCTGTGTAAGCTCGGCGCGCGCAGCGTCGAGCTCGATGCGGTGCAAACGCCGACAGGCGTGGAGCTCAGCCGTCTTGGTGCTCAGCAATGCCTCGAGCCGGCGCAACTCAAAGCGTGTGTCCATCAGAGCGATGGCTTCTGCATCGCTGCGGGGAGCTTCGGCACGTTGCAGAGCTTTGCGATCCAAAGTATGAGAAGTCACCAACTCTTGACCCGCCGAAGAGGTTGATTCGGTGGCCCATGTGCTGGGCGCGCCGCGCATCTTTTGCTCCCGTCGCGGTGTCGTGGCTCGTGGCAGCGCGCGTTCATGCACGTTGGTCGCAGCGCTGTAGAGGGGTCGAGCGCCTCCTAACCCTACCCCGGGCGACGGTGCTGCATCGGTCGAAGCACGTCGTGTCAATGGGCCTTGCGTGCTCGAGCGCGCCGGCGAAGGTGTCCAGCGTCGAGGGGCGTTGTGGCCCCCGCCATTCTCCGCTCGTGAAGGAGGACTGCTACGCCGAGCCTTTGCATGCGCGGTCGAATCGGACGCCCGGGCCGGTGGCTCGTCGAGGAGAGAGGCGGCAACGGCGGCAAGGGCGGTAACATCCGGTGTGCCCAAGGAAGACGGCGGCGGCGTGCTCGCCGGTATGAACAGGTGCATCGGGACCGGCGCCGTGTGCACGGGCTCGGGCGTGGCGGGTCCGTGCGCGCCCTCGTCTTTGGACGGCGGTGGTGCGGGCAGGACCATCAGCGTCGATGACGCCTCGGGTGGGGGCGCTATCGCCCCGCCAGCAATCATAGTTTCGACAGCTGACCGGCTTTGAAGAAAGGACGCTAGCGACGGCTCGATTGGATGTGAGAAGTCGGCTGTGAAGTCGCTGCTCTGTGCCACTTGCTGCAGGAAGTAAACTGCCACCAGAAGGTTGTATGTCGGCCGGAAGCGGCAGGCTTGCAATCCTTCGCGGTCGAAAAGCTCGGATGGTAGACGTAAGAGAGCGATAGCGTGCTCGATGGCGTCCCAATTCATCGTCTGCTCGTGATCAAACTTGGGTGCCCATCGCATCCGCAGCTTCCGGTCGATGAGCTTTGGGAAGATCTTGTACAGAAGCGCGAGCAGGACCACGCCCGACTTCAAGTCTTCGAGCCTTGAGCAGGGAAGCTCAGAGGTATCGGCTGCCCACGCGAGCAGTTCGCGCTTGCCAACTGCGCCAGGCATCGCGACTTCTGCCACGCAGCACCCCAGGTGTGAAGGCAACACGCCCCCAAAACATAGGAAACGGCTCCACGTGTCTACAAGGACAACCCGTTCGTTAAACACTTTGACGTTTCGCGCTTTTGCCTCTTCCGAAAAGTCTAAACCCACGGACACGGTTTTCTGATTCATCTGTCCAGAAGTTTAAAACGGAGGGTTCTGCTTCTGATGGCTCGTTCGGCCCCGGCCGCGTCTCTCGTGAACATCCAGCACGGCTGCAGCCCAGAATAAAGAATTTGAGTGACACATTTCAGGTCTCGAGTGTCGCGACATTTGTACCTGTCTCCTGTGTGCAGCTGTTTACAACCACCAAAAGCGTTGCACGCTCACAAACTCTCGCGCCTCGCGCGGCTAACGCTCTCGCGCCTCGGCCAGCTCTCGTCTCTTGACTCTCGTCTCGAGCGTGCCAAGCAACACGAAGCACGCTCTCAGACTGTCAGACGTCAGCATCGCTCAGCTCCCCCTCCTCCGACTCGGTCCCAGCGATCCGCGCAAACGTTTTCTTCACAAATTCGGCGGTGTACGCGGCAGCCTCGTTGCTGCGTGGCAGATGCTGGGCGACCTCCTCGGGGCTGCACCATCCGACCACGGCGAGCACATGCATCATGGTGCGCTTGGCCGCGCCCGAGACTTGCATGCGCCGGCTGTCCTGGCAGTTTTGCGCGATTCCAGGCAGCACAAGGCCCGCAAGCTTACAACCGCTTGCGCGCAGCAGCGCGGGCCGAAGCTTGCACATGGTCTTGAGCGCGTGCAGCGCGGACACGCGCACCTCGAGCACGTCGTCGGCGAGAAGTTCGACGAGCAGCCCGTACAGGCTCGGCGGTACGGCCATGGCTGAGGCGAGGGCAAGCTCCTCGGGTTCAGCGCCCTCGGTGGCGGCATCTGCCACGTCCTCCGCTGCCGGCTCCGCCATATTCACCGCCACGCGCACGAGCGCATGGCTCGCTGGCATGCGGAGATCGATCTTCTCGTGCTTGGCCGCCTCTCCCGCGGCGTCGAAGATGGTCGAAAGCAAGGGCTTGAGCGCCGCCACGGGAGCATTGCGAAGAAGGCTCTGGTAGCCGCGCAGCGCGCGGAGCTGCTGCTGCCACGGCTCAGCCCCGCATGCAGTCGTCGCCGCCTCGATGTTGTCGTGCAGTTCGTCGAGCGGCGTCCAGCGGCCACACGCTCCAATCAAAGTGGCCGCTGCGAACGAGAGCTCATCGTCATCGGCGCACAGCAGTTCCAGGGCGGACGCCTGGATCTTGGCGACGAGCGCCTCGCTGAGGGGCTGGCTGATCCCGCGAAGCACGCCCGCTAGCGCGCAGAGCAGCGCCACCTGAACGCCCGCGTCCGCCGTACTGAGCGTGTTGTGGATCTCGGTGGCGAGTGGCTCGACGCGTGTCGCGAGAGAAATGAGGTGCGAGAGGGCGGTGGCGCCGCGAGCTCGGACCACCTTTGCTGGGTCTGAGAGCGCCTTGACGAAGGTGGTCTGCAGCTGCGGCACAAAGGGCTTGAGCAGTATGGACCCCTTGGTGATCAGTAGCGTGAGTGTGTGCAGGATGGCCGCCTTGACCGCCGGGGGGAAGCGGTCGCCCACAATGCGGATCAACGGGCCTGTGATCTGGATGACGTACGGCTTGAGTGCAGCCGGCGAGGTGAGGCCCACAGCTTCGCCGAGGGCCGCCGCCGACTGCTCACGCAGCTCGGGCGTGCCTGTCATCAGGCCTTGCAGATGAACAGCCACGAGCGCCCCGAGCCCATTGGGCAGGCAAAAGGCCGGCAAGAACGAGGGCTCGTCGCGCGAGGCTCCAGCAGCCAGCTCGTTGGCTCGGTGCTCGGTGCTCACGGACTTCACAGCCTCGCGCAGCGCGGCTACGTGGAGCGGGTAGCGCTCCTTGGGCAGGCTCTTGATGAGGTTGTCGAGGCCGCGAATGCCCGAGCGCTGCACCGCGGGCTCCTCGGCATGGAACATGCCGATGAGGCTCTGGATGAGGTTCGAGTGGTGCACAGAGAGGTCGAGCGTGGAGCTCTTGCACACAGTCTCGATCAAGGCCGCCGCCGCGATGCGCACGTGCGCCTTCGCCTTCGTCGTGGTGGCCGTCCTGATCTCGCCGATGAGGAAGTGCAGGCCATCCGCCTGGACTGCGAGCGCGACCGCACTCGCTGACGCCACGAGTGCATCGCGCAGGTCGGGGTCGACGCTGCGTTGGTTGGGGGCGACCTCGGCCTCGAGATACGTTTCCTTCCACAGGGCGGGCAGCACCACGTCGAGGTGGGTGTGCAGCGCCGCGCCCGCGACCTCGGCGACGGCACCAAGGGCGCGCGCATGCGCGAGCGTGATTGGCGGCGCCAAGAGCTTCGGCAGAAGATAGGGCACCACCGCCTGCGGGCGCTGTCCCATCACCTCGCGAAGGCCGTTCTGGCCCTTGGCCACGAGCAGGGCGTCGTCGGAGCGGAGCAGCTGCAGCAGCGCCGGCACGATCTCGTAGATTGCCTGCTGGCCGAGGATGCGCTGCAGTTGGCTGAAGGAGCGCGCTGCCGCCTCACGCACGGAGCTGTCCTCGTCGCAGAGGCCCTCGCGCACGCACGGGATGATGCCACCAAGGAAGTCTGTAATGACATCGCGTCCAGTGGCAACCATGAGCTCGGACAGCCCGAGGCACACGCCACGCCGGCGGGCAGCGTCCGCCGAGGTGAGGCACTGCTGCAACGTGGGCAGCAGCTTCGGAAGCACGCGCTCGCTCAGCTTGCTCACGAGCTCGCCCATCGCCTGCGCGGCGGCTTGCTGCTGGTCCTCGTCCTCAGTGCTCAGACCCGAAATGAGCTGCTCCGTGAGCGGCACCAGGATGATGCGCAGCGTCTTGGGCGCGTTCCCGATGAGGGCCTTCCACAGCGTGCTCGACGCCGAGCGTACGGCCACGTGCACGTCGTTGCGCGCGATGTAGATGGCCGCGAGTAACGCGTGCTGCTGCTCCACAGGGATTGCGTTGGCGAACACCGAGTCCTCGGGCGGTTTCGCGCCGACCTCGAGCACCTCGACTGGATCGCCGCCCGTGAGCCGCTGCATGAGCTCGCCAAGGAGCTCGGCTGAGGCCTGGCGGATGCGGTAGTTCACGTCCGAGAGTCCGCGCTGCAGCGGCGGGAGCAGAAGGGCGGCGGCTGCCTCGAGGTAGATGGCTATCATTCCAAGCGCAGCGCGCATGCACGTGTCACGCACGGCCCCCGAGTCGTCAGAGAGCCTCGCGAGGACCACCGGGATGACCTCGCCCAGAAAGGGCTCGAACCGTTTACCGAGCACAATCGGTAGATGCACCCACACCATCGAGTAGCCCTCACGCGAGGATGGGGTGCCCACGGAGCAACCGTCTATCAGCGTGGGCAGCATCTGCCTCACCTTGGCGTCGCCGAGCGCGCCAACCACCTCGGCAAGGCCTTGCGCTGCGCCCGCGCGCTCGACGGTGGAGCCGCCCTTGGAGAGCGAGTCCAGGAGCCACGGGAGCAGGTCGGGGAACTGCTCCTCGCCCAGCCCGGCGCACAGCCGGCCGAGAGCCTTGGCGCCTGTCGAGCGCACCTCGGGGATAGGGTCGAGCAGCACGGCGCGCAGCTCAGGCAGCAGCTGCCCCAGATATGGCACAATGTCGCGTCGCTCGGAGAGCAGCGAGCACATGTTGCCGGTGATGTGCGACGCCTTGCGCTTCCCCTGCGCCGAGCGCTCGCGCAACCCGCGGTGCAGTACCGGCACGATGAGCGCGAGCGAAGGCGGGTCAACGCAGTGTTCAAACTGGCAATGGGCGAGCGCGTCGATGGCGGCGCCCGTCTTGGTGCTCGGCTCGCTGAGCGCGGCCAGCAGCGTGGGCACAAGCTGCGCGATCTCAGGGTTCTTAATGACGGCGCCCACAGAGCCGAGCGCGGCGTTGGCGCCCTCCTTGACCTTCGGGTGCGAGTGGGTGAGCGCCTCCGTCAGCCGCGGCACGACCTGCGGCAGTGTGGCCGAGAGCTGCTTGGGAGCGCAGTACGCCATCGAGCCAAGCAGCTCGACCGCCGCGTGCTTCGTACGCCACTTTTCCTCGTCGAGGGCATTGAGAAGCGAGGGTAGCACCATCTTGACGCCCTGCGCCGACAACTGGGACATGATGCGCTGCGAGGCGCTCACCGCCGCGTGCCGAACGGGGCCACTGCCGTCGGAGACACACGTGAGCAGCATCGGCAGGATGGTGATGATGTACGGCTCGAAGAGGCGGCCGAGCGTCTCGCACAGGCACTCGAACGCGTGCAGAGCGCCTTCGCGTGCGTCCGCCGCTTGCTCGCCCTTAGCCTTGCTCTCCACGGCAGCTTGCAGCGCGGTCATCACACCGTGCTGCTTGAGCGAGGGGATGCCAAGCCCCTTGACGACGCCCGCGAGGCCAAACGCGGCACCGCGCCGTTCCGCATACGAGGGCGTGGTTGTGAGCGTCTTCTGCAGCGTGGCTAGATACTCGGGCGCGTTGGCCTTGACGGCAGGCTTGCTCACGAGCGATGCGAGCGACTGCGAGATGGTACGCTGCACTACCTCCGACGGGGTGCCAAGCGCAGCCATCAGGCGCGTCACCACTTGGGCCACCTTTGGGTCGTCGGGCGGGATGTGCGTCGCAAGCGAGCCCATGTACAACACGACTCCCTGCCGGATGCGATCGTGCACCTCGGTCGTCGCCGGCTCAGCCAAAAAGGACTCAAGCAGCGGCACAAGCATCGTGACCATCGCCTCCGCGTCGGGTTGACGCTCGATGATGTCGCGCCCCGCCGCCACCATCTGCTGCGCGACCATCTCGTGCTCATCCCCGAGTGCGCGCTTGAAGAAGGCAAAGACAAGTGGGAGTTGCTCCCGCGCGCGAAGCCGTGGCGCGAGGGCTGCGAGCGTGAGCGCCACGCCTTGCCGTGAGCGCCAGTCATCAGGATCGTCCACCGGCTCGAGGGCGAGCATTCGAGCACGTGCGTCGCTCGGCTTCTCCGCGGGGAGGCTCTTGTTATACAGCGCGAAGAGCTTGGGCAGCTCGGCACCGGCGGCGGCGAGTGCGAGGGCGACCTGCTGCCGAATGCGCAGCTCTTCGCTGGCGAGCAGCGGCAGCAGCTCCACGTCGAGGCCCGAAGGTGGCTCGTCGCTGCCATCCGCACGCTCCATCCACGCAGACTTGCCCAAGGCGGCGCACTCCGTGTCCGCGTCGAACCTCAGCAGCCACCGGAGCGCTGTGAAGTGGACTGTGAAGTGGACGGGCTCCGCACCCTCGATTGCCTGAGCCGGCTCATCGCCAGCCACCGGCACACAGCGGAGGGCCTCGACGGCGGCGATGCGCACCTTGGCCGACTCGGGATAGAGAGCGCCGTTGAGTAGCTCCTCGAGCGCGTCGGGACGTAGCGCGGCCGCCACCTGGCGAAGCGCATCCGCCGCGGCGGCATGCCACCGGTCGCCGCGCTCGACGGCGGCAAGGAGCAGTCGCGTCTGCAGCCGGCGCTCACGCTGGGTGAGGGCAAGCCGCGCCTCGCTGTGCAGGCAGAGCAGCTTGAAGGCGGCCTCATGTACGGCCGCCGCGGCCTCGCCCTTGCCATCGGCGTGCATGGCGCGCTGCAGCACGGGGAGCAGCAACGAGGCGCTCGACGACGGGAGTGGGGAGCGCAGCCCCGCAGCCATGTCGCCCAGGATGACGCGAAGCTGCGCGCAGAGCGTCGAATCGCTTGCGACGGGCTCGGTGGGCTCGCTCGCCGACGCCAGCAACGCTTGGCTCATCAGCGCGAGGCGCGCCCGCACGTACGAGTTGCCACAGCCCACGAGGGCATCGAAGAGGGGAGCCATCCATGTGGGCAGCGTGCCGCCCAGCTGGAGCACGGGCAGCGCGGGCAACGGGAGCAGAACCGGAAGCAGCTTGCCCAGCCACGGTTGGGCGGCGACGGGCGCGCCCACGCACACGGTGGTCACGAGCTCGGCCTGGCACGCGAGGAGAGCGCGCGCCTTATGCAATGTGGTCCGCACCGCCTTCTCCTCCTCGAGCTGGCGCTCGCGCTGCGCGTCCTGCTTCGAACTTGAGCTCTTCTTCTCGACGCCCTTGGCACTTTTCACGCTCGCCTTCTCCTCGGGTTTCTTCTTGAGCTTAGCGCGCACCTCGGCCTCCCAGTTGTCGCCACCATCGCCGCCACCACGAGCACCCTCGGCGCTCACCTCGGCGCTCTCATCGCTCACGAGGGGCTGGTCGGAGGAGAGGCGCCCATCGGGCGTTTGCAGGATGCGCATGCCCATGGCGCCCACGGCGCCGAGCGTCTGGCAAGACTCGCGCAGTCCATCAAGGATTGGCGTGAGCAGCTCCGGCGCGGCGAGGTCGCCAGCCACGCCGAGCAGCGCACGCAGCCCCCCGAGCGCTGCCACGCGCGTCTCGGCCGACGAGGCGAGCGCGCCTTTGTCGCCGCTGAGATGCGCGGCGATGGCCCTCGCATTGGCCTGCAGTAGCTGCACCACCGAGCGCTCTCGCTGCCACAGGAGGAAGAGCGTTGGCCAGGGGCCCTCCCCTTGCGAGACGATGGCTGGGTGGTGGCAAAGGAGCAGGATGCGAGGGAGGAGGCCTTCGGAGCTGTGCGCTCCTGCCAGCACGACCGCCGCCGCGTTGGCGAGCCGCGGGGCTCGCGCGGCGGCGGCCGCCGCCAGAGCCGCAACGCTGTCAGCCTCGTTCGCATCCTCGGCCGCGGCGGCGAGCTCGGGCGCCTTCTTGACGACTGTCTCGAGGGCGCTGAGCAGTCGCTCGGCGGCCTCGCAGGGCATCGTCGCCACGTACTGCGAGAGCGCCTTGTCGGCGGCGCGGCGAGGCGCGGCCATCGGGTGCGCGATGAGCTGGAAGAGCTGGCGGAATAGGAGCACGCCGCCGTCGCCACAAAGAGCGAGCTGTGCGGGCGTGCGCAGGGTGCCCTCGAGCAGTCGGTTCAGCAAGCACAGCTCGCGCTCGGACGCGGCAGCAAGAGGCTCCGTGTGCCAGACGAAGGAGTCCTTCGCCTTGAGCGTGAGCGTCCAGAGCTTCTCCTTCGTGCACTGCTGCTCGACCACCGGGCACAGCTGGCCGCCCTCGCGCAGGCAACAGAGCACGCCGAGCGCGTCGGCCCGTGCGGCGCCGCTGGCAGGAGGCTTTGTAAGGGCTGGCTTGATGAGGGCAAGGAGCGGCTCGCCCAGGCTGCTGATGGCGGCCACGAGCGTGGCGGGCGGCGGCGAGGCCGCAGCGCATGCCTCGAGGGCCGCAAGGATGCCGCCAACGTGCGCACGGCGCACCTCGGCGTCCTTTTCGCCAAGGCCTTTAGCAAAGGCGGTGGCGCACGAAGCGGCCGCCGCCGCGAGGGGCATCCAGCGGCCAGCGGCCGCGAGAATGGTGGCGCGGGGCCCCTCCTGCGTCTCCTTGGCGGCAAGCGCGAGCAGCGCCGTCACGACGCCGTCCGCCTCCTTCACCGTGCCGCCGTTCTCGGCGAGCAGCGGCGTCGCGAGCTCAGCCAGGGCGTCGGCGAAGGAAGCCTTTTGCTGCGAGCCAGGGATGGCGCTGGGCTTGGTGGTCGCGAGCTGCGCCGCCGCACCGAGAGCAGCGGCCGATCCACACCGTTTGCAGAGGACACCCAGGCAACTGACCGTCGCATCTGCGCGCGGCGTTGCCGCTCCGAGAAGCAACGGCTGCAGCGCCTCGAGCAGCGAGGGCATCGAGGCGCCGATCGGGACGGTAGCGGGCAGCGCCTCGAGCAGGGGCGGCATGAGGGCGAGCACCGCGTCCGGGGTGCGCTTGAGCGCCTTGAGCGCTGCAGGCAGCAGCGTTTTGCTCCACTCGGCCTCCGTGGCCGTCGTGAGGACCGGCGCGAATGCCCACTGCATCCCCACCGTCGGCGGCTGTGCGCTCCCGATGACGGCGCTCGCGTACAACCCGAGCCAAGCCTCGCGAGTCGCGGGCTGCTCGGCGAGGCGCAGGCGTGGATCGAGTACGGCGCCGGCGATGGCACATGCCGGTGGTCCTGGGTTTTCGAGCGCGAGCACCGCTGCCGCGTACCTACCCGGCGCCTCGTTGGCACACGAAAGCACGCCTCGGAACGCACTGCGCGCGCAGCGCACCAGCGCGCGACGGCGTCCATCTGCCTCGATGTCGTGCAGAAGGCTGCCTTTGGCGAGCGCGAGCGCAGTAAACCCTTGTCGTGGGGCCGCCGCGGTCCCGGTCGCCGCCTCAAAGTCTGCTCGCAGCGCCGCGCAAAGGCTCCGCAGCGCAAACAGCTTTCCCGACGGTGTCAGCGGCACAGACGAGGAGGTCTCCGCAAGTAGCCGCGCCACGAGCGCGCGCACGAAATCGGGCCCAAAGTCGGATCGACGGCCGAGCGCGCCGATGGCTTGCAGGCACGCGTGGGTCGAGCGGCTGTCGTCGTAAACCTCGAGGAGGCTCACAATCGTGTCCGAGAGCAGGGCAACGGCATCGGATGGGACGTCGGTTGACAGGGCTTGCGGTATCGCCTCGCTGAAGCACTGGATGCGCGTCTCGATGCTGCGGGCTCGGGTGAGCGTCAGAACCGCGTCGAGGGTGAGGAGTTCGGGTTGCGCTGGCGCGATCTCGGCTGCGTCGTCGTCGTCCATCGCGCCCCTGCGTCGCTCATCGACGAGACTGTGAAGAATGTGTGACACATGACCACCAACCCACGTCTAGGATGCAAAATCAGACATCATTCTAAAGAGATTTCAAGCGTCGAGTTGGGCCGTGGCTGCTCGCGCGCGCGCTCGCGCCTTCCCTTCGGACTGGAAGGGCGAGAGGGTGGCCGACGAAGGATGCCGACGTTCCGCGCGCGGCTGCAGCTCGCGCCCGTCGATTTGGGCCTCGTTGGGCATGCGCCCCCCGCGCCTTCAAACAAGAAGCGCCTGTTCGAGCCTGAGATGTCGCCCCCCAAGCTCATGCCTCGCCTCGCCTCATTCCCCATTATGGCGCGCACCAGCAAGGACGCTGCTGCTACCGCCGACCCCTGCGCGGTGCCACCGTATGTAGCCACACGCCTCGAACCCGGGTCCGCGTGCCCTCTCCCCTGCGGTGTGGATCTCCTCCCTGCCAACCCACAGGGTCTGGGGATCGAGTCGTGCCCAAGCAGGAATGTCAAGCGAGCACATCGCGACGCCAAGCACCCTGCTGTGCGTGCCGAAGTCGACGAGGACGGGCTAGTACCGACACCCGCCAAGCTCCAACTTCCGGGTGCGCCTTGCCGCGCGGACTCGAGCTGCCCGTGCACTGTTCCATGAGTGCCCTCACCGTCCCACGACCGGCGGGCGCGAGTCCCTCATTCAGTATCTAGCTGACTCTCTCGGCGCGTCCCTGCACGTTGCAGGTTTGCCTTTGACCACCGCTTCTCCATGAGTGCACGGAGGTGAAGTCAGTGCGTCTCGGCGTCGAGGGTGGGCATCACGGGCAGCAGCTTTGCAGCTGACACAGAGGGAGCGGCGAAGTCGGCAGCGGCGAGTCGGCAGCGGCGAGTCGGCAGCGGTGAAGTTGGCAGGGTGAGCTCGGACTCGAGCTTCTTTCCGGAGTTTTGAACGGAAGGGCAGCGCAGCCGCAGAGAGGAAGATCAGGCCATCTAAGGAAAGTTTGCGTCTTCGCGTGCGCTCGCGTCCCCGCTTAGGCTCAAAAGGCTGATGTTGATTCGTTGAAAGCGGCACGAGCGCATGGACCGGCCCCGACGCCCCGTAGCCTCGATCCGCTTTGTACGATGTACGTACCTGCAGCGAGACCTGCGTGTTGTGTCACTGTGTCACTGTGTCTTCTCTCGGACTAACACGACGCGCGGCGCCCCACGCACCGATCCCGTCCACACCAAGCTCCAAGGGACCAACAAAATGTTATCTAGACGACACAGCGACCACGTCCCGATCATGGCACGCACCCTTTGTGCCTGACAAGCAAGCGGGTTCGTCGAAACGACACCCTACTTACAGTAAACAAGTGCCCTCGTTGCGTGCTTGCTTGCTTGACTTGACGTGACTTGACCACCATTTCCAGGACCCTGCAAACTTACCTTGATAATCACGACGGCGCTTTTTGTTGAGGGTCCACGCGGACAAGGCGAGTGCTCTCTCTCCCTCTGCGCCGTGCGCCGCCTGGCGGGCCAATGGGTCGGCGCGCGCGTGGGGGGCGGCTTCCTGGCTGGCTTCCTGGCTGGCGGCCTGGCGCGGCTCAGGCGTGGGAGGCGCTCTTGCGCCGTGTAAGTCCCGCTCGCGGGCAGCACCACACTGATGCACTGACGCGCCTTTTTGCGTGCGGCTCTGACGTCTGGCAGGAGGAGGAATGTCGAAGGTCTCGAACGACCATCTTCGCAAGTGCATCGACGCCGTGCTCGCTGGCTCTGTTGAGAAGAAGCGCGACTTCGTCGAGACGATCGAGCTGCAGATTGGCCTGAAGCAGTACGATCCGCAGAAAGACAAGCGTTTCGCTGGCAGCATCAAGCTGCCACACATCCCGCGCCCAAAGATGCGCGTGTGCGTGCTTGGCGACGCTTTCCACTGCGAGAAGGCTGCGGCGCTCGGCCTCGAGTTCAAGAACGCCGAGGGCCTCAAAAACTTCAACAAGAACAAGAAGCTCATCAAGAAATTTGCCAAGAAGTACCACAACTTCGTGGCCTCCGAGAGCTTGATCAAGCAGATCCCACGTCTGCTCGGCCCCGGTCTCAACAAGGCGGGCAAGTTCCCGATTCTTGTGCTGCAGCAGGAGGATCTTGCCACCAAGGTCGACGACGTCAAGGCCACAATCAAGTTTCAGCTCAAGAAGGTGCTTTGCATGAGCGTCTCCGTCGGCCACTGCGGCATGGAGAACCAGCCCATCCTCGAGAACACCAAGCTCTCCATCAACTTCCTCGTCTCGCTTCTCAAGAAGAACTGGCAGAACGTCAAGGTGCTCTACCTCAAGAGTACCATGGGCAAGCCCCAGCGCATCTATTAAATGGTCCGAGCGCGTCGATACGTTTTTGCACGCACACCGAGCCACTCATGCTTGTAACATGATCTGTTTCTAGTCTGAATTAGAGGAAAGATCCTTGTACACAGCGCGACCCCAGCTAAACATTGATTCGCGCTCTAGCCTTTCATGATTGAGGATTGACCTCAACTCCCTGGCCGTATCGATAGTGTATTAGTACTTAGTTTTCGATAGATACCGTGCGGTTTCGCGATGCGGTACGAACTCGTCGCCGCGACTCGTTCTCGTACGAGCCGGACCCGGCGCGGTCTGGACCGAAAACCCAAACGGGAAACGCGCAAACGCCCGCGGAAAACCGGGCGACTAAACCGTTAAAACTAACTCGGAGTAAACTCGAATCTCGTAACTCGGGAAGCTGGTGGTGCGACGCACCGTGCGTCCGACATCGATGGACGAGGCATGGTTGCCCGGCAAAAGGCCGTATCGCCCGCGCGGTCTCGGCCCCTGCGAAAGATTCTCGATACGAAGCGGAGACGGCCGCGGAGGCGGAGCGGGCGAGGGACGCGCGGGAAACAGGGATCAGGGTCGACGGCGTGCGGCACATAGCCGGGCCTGTGCGGAAGCCGACGCCGCCCGCCCGTGGCCACCGACGCCGCCCGCCCGCGCCGACCATGCGAGGAGACCTCGGCCATCGGTTTTAGAGTCCGAGAGGAGCTTCCGTGGGTATCACGGCCAATCCAGCCTCGTGCGCAACCTTCGCGGGCACAGCTGTGTGCATGCCTAAAGATCGTCCAACGCGTCGAGAAACTCGGCCTCGGCTTGGGCTAGCGACTGCGACATCGCGCCAACGGCAGGTGGGATCGTTGCTGGGGCGGCGCCGGCTGGCCTCGCCGGGTCGGGTAGCGAGGCCGTCGGTGCGGCCGATGCTGCAACAGTGGGCGGCTTCTGCGGCAGAGGTTCAGTAGGTGGCTGCAACGCCGCCAAAGGCGGCACAGCTGGCGTCGCACTCGTTGGCATCGGCTCCCGTACCAGGCCAGCCTTCGCTTGCAGCTGCGCTCGGACGCGCTCCTCCGCCACGGCGCGCTCTGCCCGGAGCGCCTCGTTGCGCGCGTCCTCCGCGGCGGTGCGGCGGCGCTCCTTGCGCTCCTCAATGTCGCGCCGTGCAGCGTCGCGCATCGACTGCCGCACCGCCTCGTCATTCTCGGGCGCGGCCGGCGGCAGGGTGGCGTACGGCTCGAGCGCATCGCCCGCCGGCTGCGGCGACGGCAGCACCTCTCTGGAAGCTAGCCGGAGTGAAGAGGCAGTTGGATGAGGTGCAGCAGTGCCGAGTGCATCAGCGAGCACACTCTCGCGCATCCCAGTGGCTTCCGTCCATGCCGGCCCGAGCTTGCTGCAGCTCGGCGCCTTGAATGGCGTGGGCGAGCCAAGGCCGCCATGCAGCGTCTCTGACTCATCAGACTTCATGAACTCCTCGAAGCGCTTCCGCCGCTCGGCCGCCCGCTTCTCGCGCAATGTGCAGAGCGCGACGAGCCCGAGTGTAATCAGCGAGATGAGCGTGCCGAGTGTGCCGCTCGTGCCCTCGCCTCCCGAACCGTCGATGAGGGCGATTAGCGCCTCTGCGAGCGCCACCGACCGGTCGTCCCCCCATTCCTCGAAGATGGAGTAGCCGTTTGCGTCCACGCCAAGGGCGGTGCTCGAGTTGCGCGGACACTTGTCGTCATACCACGCGGCGCAAGCCTTGCCTTTGTGCCCGAGCATCTTGTGCACGTGCTTGGGCACACAGTACCGGCTGTCGGCGCACCAGCCGCAGAACTTGCCATTTGCTGCGTGGTTGCAGTCAGTGCACGAGCGCAACTTGGTGCAGTCGCGCTGCTGCCGCGAGCAGTCGCGTCCAAAGAAGCCTTGAGCACACCGGCACGTGGGTTCCATCATCGGAGGATTCGGTCGCTGGCACTGCCCGTGGCCAGAGCACTCTGGCTTGCCAGGGCAGTGATTAGGCAGCAGGGGTTTGGGTGGGCTGTGTGTTGCACCATGCAATGTACTGTTGCCCTCATGCTCGCACTCGACTAGGTCGGTGCACGCTGCGGTGCGCGCGAGTATGAGTGCTCCCGAGAATGAGAGCATGAGCTGTAACCTAAAGACGCGTCTCGCCATCGTGTTCAGATTTCACACGGCCTGGCTCCTGTGAACATATTCGGCCGCCTAACCCAGTAGATGTAACACATGATGTACGAGCTGCTGAGAGCTGCTGCGCGTGCGCTCCTACCTTGCAGCGCCGCCGCGTACCAGAGTTTGAGCGCCAGTCTCCCGCCAGCCGTCTGCGGACTCGTCGGACCGTGTTTCTTCATCGGTGTTCTCTCGGGCTGCCATGAGCGGCGTCCCGCTCTCCGCTTCCGTGCGCATTACGGATGGCGCCACGGGCTCGGGCGAGGTGGCGAACACGTACGCGGAGCTGGCGACAAGGAGTGAGCCCCACGCGAAGCTCACGGTGAGCTGGAAGTCGAAGAGGACTACGGAGATGAGCGTCCCGATGATCACCGAGCACGCCGTGGTGAAGTTTTTGAGGATGTTGTCGCCGTACTTGATGACGGCCGCCACGAGGAGCCCGCCTGTCGCATTGAGCACCACGAGGAGCACAGTTGGCGGATCGAGCACCAGGCCTTGCGCGCGTACAGCGCTCCACTGCCAGCCGACCGTGGCCGCCGCGATCGGCAGCGTAAAGACGCACAGCTGCACGTTGCGCACCCAGAGTGACGGCGCAGCGGCCTCCGCCTTCTTGACGATTGCCTCGAAGTAGACGCCCGCGAGCGACGACAGCAACGCCGCGAGTAGAGCCGCGAGAACGCCGAGCATCTCGTGGCGCGAACGACGGGCTTCTGAAGCCAAATCTTTGGCTGGCGATGGGCTTCCGCTCCCACTGCTGCCACTGCGACCGCCGCCGCTGGTGCTGCCGTCGGAGAGCTCCACGCAGATGACGCCAAAGGTGAGCGCGAGGAGCGCGAACCATTGTCGAGGCGTGAGGCGCCGGCCAAGCAGCAGCACAGAGAGCACTGCCGTCAGCAGCAGCTTTGTCTGGTAGAGCACCTGGAAAATGACAACCTCCAGGTTGCCGAGAGCAACGAAGATGGTGAGGTTCTGGATCGTGTAGAGCACAGCCGGTACGCTGAGCCGTAGGGTGTCCTGCGGAGAGCTGCAGAGCGCATCGCGCAGTCTCCCGAACGTCGAGGCGGAGCCGAGCCCACCACAGTTTGTAAGCTCAAGGCACATTGACATGAGCAGTTTGAGCGCCTCCGTGAGGAACACGACAACACACGGGATTGGGCGCGGCGCATCGATGCGTTGCTGTGTGAGCCGCGTGAGCGTCACAGTGGCACAGTGCTCGAAGAGCAGGATCGCGAGGGTGAACACCGCCACCGGGTGGAGCTTCCGCATCTTGCGGCAGGATCCGGATACTGCACATGTGCGAAGGCTATTTTTGACACAATTAGGTAAAATGAACAGCGCGGGCGTGAATGAGCGTGGCCCGCCTTGTCTGAACTGAGGTACGAAGAAACTCTCTCGGGGAACGTGTTTCGTGAATGTTCGTGTGGGCTAGCTGCTGTTGCGCTTGCGCAAGGGTGCCTAGGCGGTCCGGGTTGGTGAGGAGAGCGCGCGTCGTGCCTCGCAACCACCGGCGCTGAATGTCGGTCAAGGCGCCCTTGCAATCCATCTTCTCCCACCTCTATCCGGACCCGAACGCAGCGCTCGCTGCGCAGGAGCCGCCGGTGTCCGAGGCCGATAGCGGTGAGCCTGAGACAAAGGATGCTGCCGCTGAGCCCGTTGGCGGAGATCCCGAGCCGGCTGCGCCGCCCCCCGAAACGGCAGACGCATGGGGACAGCAGATAATGGCCATTGAGGGCTCGCTTGCGTCGATGCTCGAGGAGTCGATGCTGGCGGCGGAGCAGCTTAACGTTAAGCGCACGCTGGCGATGCGCGCCGACATCCAGCGGAACAAGGAGCTTGATTACGACCATGGGCGCGAGCACCGGAAGACGGGGCTTCCCGTCGGCCCATCACTGCTCGAGACCGACGCAGGGCTGATCGTCCACCACGGGCTGCTGCACGCGCACGAGCTGCTCGTGCAGGTGCAGATGGCGCAGGCGGCGCGCTCGGCAGAGCCGCAGGGACGCGACCTGATCGCCGAGGAGGCGTCGTCGCGTCCGCCGCCGCACTACATGAAATCGACGGCTAACTTCGATGCGACCTACACGTCCAAGGGTGCGATCATCTCGACGGTCAAGTCGCTCCGGCAGCTGGCCGTTGCCACCCGCGAGCGCGCGCTCGCTGAGGCCATCGCGAATGGCACGGCCCCGCCGCAGCGTGACGACGAGGAGCGCGCGCGCGCTCGTGCGAAGGCGGACGCGATGATGAGCATGGACCAGCAGGAGGCCGAGCTCAAGGTTATGCGCCGGCTGCAGGGCCCGATGGACTTCATCCGCAACCCGCGCTTCGTGCTTCCACCACGTCGGGCGCCTGAAGACGCGCCGCTCGAGCCGCTGCCGGTGCCGCGGCGCAACGACTGGATTCACGCCAACCCGGAGAAGGTGCACTTCGTCGCGTATGAGGCGGGCGGCGTGTACGAGCTCCCGGTGCAGCTGCACAACGTGTCGACGCTCTCGCGCCGTGTGCGCGTGCTGCCGCCCTCGACGAGGTACTTCTCGACGACGCTGCTCTCGTACGGGGCCGAGCACGGCACGATCGCGCCGGGCATGCACGCGACCTTCCGCGTGCGCTTCGCGCCCGACTCGCTCGCCGACTACGACGACTTCGTCGTCATCCAGACCGAGAAGGAGTCCTACCCACTGCCGCTGCACGCGCGCCGCTCACCGCCGGTGCTGACGCTGCCCTCGGTGCTCCAGTGCGGCTTCGCCTTCGTGGGCGGCACGTCGTCGCTCGACTTTGGTGCGCAGAACACGGGCGGCGCCGGCCGCTTCTTCGTGCTCGACAAGGCGAAGTGGGACGCGGGCGAGCGCGAGGTGCAGCCCACCCTCTCCATCGGTCCATTCGTCGTCTCGCCCACCTTCCTCGACCTGCAACCCATGGACCACTTCCGCGTGACTGTCACGTACTCGCCCGAGGCGCCGGGGCCGTCGACGGCGACGCTGCTGCTCGTGTGCGACAACTGCCAGCTCAAGGAGGTGACTCTCTCTGGTTCAGGCTGCGTCGCGCAGCTTAATATCGAGTCCGTCGACGGGCAGCCGCCGCTCACTGAGGACGGCGGCGCAGCGGCACAGGACCTGTACGACTTTGGCGACGTTGGCGTGCTCACGACCCAAAAGTCGACGGTGCGCGTAACGAACGTGACGCCGCTGCCGCTCCAGTTCGAGTGGGACCGCTACCTGCTCCCGCCCACGCTCTTTCCATTCTCGCGCCAGCGGGGCGTGCCGCCCGACACCTTCTCGACCGAGCAGCTCGGTCCACGCGCCGCCGTAGGGGCGAAGCTCCCGTCCGATCCCGTGCAGGAGCAGCTGCTGCGCGAGATGCTCCCGTTCACCATCACGCCGCCCGAGGGCTACCTGCAGGCGGGCGAGACCACCTCGTTCGAAGTGCATTTTTCGCCCATGCTCGCCGAGCTTGCGGGCGCTGCGGTCGTGCTCCGACCTTGCAACGTGCCCGAGCGCGCACTTCCCGGCTACAAGGAGCCGGACGGCGCGACCGCGTCCTCGGGCTACGACGACGACGAGGGCGCGCAGATCCTCGAGGTGGGCCTGAAGCTGCTCGGGCGCGGCACGGGCGCCGACCTCAAGCTCGACCCGCTCGCGCTCGTGCTGCCGGGCGGGACGACCATCCGCACATCGGTCACGCACTCGTTCTCGCTCTTCAACGACAACGGGGCGGAGCGCACGTGGCGCTGGCTCGAGGCGGACCAGCCGGCCGAGCTCGAGGAGCTCGAGGGTCTCGGTGTTGTGCTCGACCCGCCGATGGGCACGCTGCCTGCCGAGGCGGGCTCGAGCGTCACCATCACGATGACGCCGCGCGCGCTCGGCAATCTGCAGCGGTACCTCCACTTTGCCGTGAGTCCTCACGGTCGCACGCTCACGCTCCGGCTCGAGGTCTTCGCTGTCGGACCGCACGTGCACATCAAGACCTCGAAGCTCGACTTTGGGCTGTGCCCGCTCGGCGACACCAAGTCGCTCACCCTCGAGTTTGAGAACCTGTCGGCGCGCGAGGCCAAGTGGATGCTCGTGCCTGCGCCGCTGCCACGCACGGACCCGAAGCTCGCGGCGTCGGCCCAAGCGGCGGCCGCCGCGCAGGCGGCCGCGCTCGGGCTGCCGCTTCCGCCGCCGCCGCTCACTTTAACCACGTGGGCCGCGTGGGACGAAAAGGCGCGCCAGGGCGACCAGCCACGCATCGAACACGGGATGCTCGATGCGATGCTTCTCGAGGCGCACGCGGCGACCGGCCTGCGCCCCTCGCTCTGCTGTGGCACCATCGGCGCCCACGAGACGAAGCAGGTGACCGTCACCGTGGATGCCGCGTGCGAGCAGTCGCTGCGCCGGCTGCTCGAGCTCAAGGTGGAAGACGGCGGCGAGTCGGCACACGTGGCCGCGCGCTCCGAGGTGGTCGCGCGCAAGTGCGCTCTGTCGCCCTCGGCGCATCCGCTCGGCACCACATACGTACGCGTGCCTGTGGTGCGCACGCTCACGCTCACCAACCTGACGCGCATCGCCACGAGCTTCGAGTGCGTGCACACGGTGAGCAAAGGCTCGGCCGACGTGCAGATGGAGCCCGCCTCGGGCGTGCTTGCGCCCGCGGCCAAGCTCACGATCACGGTGACCATCATCTCGGAGACTGACGGTCCGATGAACCTCTTCGCCGGCTGCGTGCTGCACGGCGGGCGCGCGCGCCCCGTCGGGTGCAAGTTCTCAGCCGAGGTGCAGGGGCTCACTGTCTTCTACGAGTGCCTCTCGCAGTACGATGCGCGCCTGGTCGATATGCCGCCCACCATCGAGCCGCCCGAGGACGTGGTCGCCGAGGACGGCGCCGTCGCGGTGCGTCCGCCGCCGGTGTCGCCCCCGCTGCCCATGATCGACTACGGCGAGGGCGTGCCCATCTTCGAGCAGCGCACGCTGGTGCTCCTCATCACCAACATGTCGGCCGTGCGCACGCGCTACACACTGCGCGCTGAGCGCTTCCCAGCGGCGCCGCTGCCGCTTGAGCTCGTTGACCCGCCCGTGCCTGAGGACTACACGCAGACGGCGACCGCGCTCGCCAAGCTCAAGCAGGCCGACCTGCTCGCCAAGAAGCAGGCCGAGGCTGAGGAGCTGCGTAAGCGACTCACGGGCACAGCGCCGCCCGGGGGGCCGCCACTGCCCAAGCCGCCGGGCACAGGGGGCTCCAAGAAGCCTCCGGGCACTGCGGCCTCGACCAAGTCGCAGCAGCAGCCGCCGGGCACAGCGCAGAGCAAAGGGACGAGCGCGAGGGGCTCGACGCAGCTCGCCTTCCATCGACCTGTGCTCGGCGACGCGCACGAGCGGCTGCAGCCCTTCTCGTCCGAGAGCGGCACCACCTTCTGTGCGCAGCGCCAGCTCCGGCGCAGGGAGGACGGGCTGCTTAAGGAGGGGCAGGGCGCGTGCTTCGAGATCTCGCCGTCTGAGGGCACGCTCGAGGCGTGGGCGCAGCTCGCCATCACCATCTCGGTGCACTCAAACATGTGGGGTCTGTACGACGACACGCTCATCGCCGACGTGCTCGGGCTGCCCGAGGTGCGCATCCCGCTGCGCGCGGCCGTCGAGGGCTCGCCGATCAAGCTTCACGACGCGACGCTCGGCCTGTCGAACATCACGACGCCGCAGACGCTCTCGTGGGCACCCGTGGCCCAGGGCGCCGCTCCCGTCAAGAAGACGATCCGCGTGCTCAACAACGGGCCGCTGCCCGCGACGCTCGCGTGGGAAGTGCTCCAGGCGCCCGACCCGGAGAAGCCGCTCGCCGCGAAGCTCAGGCTCGCCAAGGACGGCAGCGGCCCAATGCTCGAGCTCGACCGCCGTCCGCTGCCGCCATTTGCGAGCCGCGCGTTCCGTATCACGCCGGCCACCGACGTGCTGCCCGCGGGCGGCGAGCGGCGCTTTGAGGTCGTCTTCGACGCGTCAGCTGAGATGGGCAGCGGCGAGGCCGCCTTCGAGGCGATGCTCAATGCGGCGCTCACGCATCCGATGCCCGTCACGCTCGCCGATGGCACCGCAACGGACAAGCACCCCGAGCTGCGTCTTCGTCTGAGTGGCCACTCGCTCATTCCGCGCCTCGCTATGTCTGAGCGCTCGAAGCTCAAGTTTAAGGTGTCGCCCACGATGGCGCCCGACGACCCCGCGTACACGCGCACGCTCACGCTTACGAACGACTCGAAGACGACGCTCGAGTTCACCCTCGCGATCCCACCGCCATTCGTGCTCGTCGAGGCGCGCTGCTCGATCGCGCAGTTCAAGATTATGGGCAACAAGCAGGTGGACAACACCTCGCCCTTTTGCCTTCCGCCGCAGTCGTCGCTGCAGGCCGTCATCCGGTACGTGCCGTCCAAGCGGCGGCGCCGAGGCGGTGACGGCGACGGCGACGACGACGCGCGCTCGGTCGTCTCGACCGCGAAGAGCACGGCCTCGGGCGCCGAGACTGACGGGGGGGGCGACGAGCACATCGACTTTGCCCTCGATTCGGTGGAAAAGCGCGGCGACGCGCTCAGGATCACATACACCAACGGCTCGTTGCAGAGCTTCCCGCTGCTCGCGGTCACCACGCGCCCGTACGTCGAAATCTCGCCCGTGCCAGGCGAGATGCGCCCCGGGCGTGGGCAGGTGGTGCACGGCGTGCCGACGATCAAAATGGAGCCGACGCACCTGTCGCTCATGCCCGTGCGCGAGGTGACCATCCACAACCCGACCGAGGCCGTGTGCGAGTGGACCCTCGTGCACATCCCGTACAAACCGCCGCCCGCGGCAAGCGCCGCGGGCGCGCGCGAGAAGGCCTTCTTGATCGCCGGCGGCAAGCTGCCCACAGATGACCCGACGGTCTTTGAGTTCTCCACCTATGGCGGCACGCTGCCGGCGCGCGCCGGGCTCGTGCCCACGCGCTATCCGCTCTCGGTGCGCTTCAAGCCGAAGGTGCCCGGCACCTACCGGTGCGTCTGGGCACTCAAGGTGCGCGCGGGCATGACACAGCGCATCGAGGTGAATGCCGAAGCGACCATGCGCGAGGAGGATGTCGAGGTCGTCGTCACCGACAAGCACTTGAGGTTGATGCAGATTGGCGAGGTCGCGTGACGCGCGCGAGGCAGCGTAGCCTGGGACAGGATCTGGGGTTGGCGCCCGCGCACAGATCACCGTGCTTCGCTCTGCCGATGCCAGTGATGTCCATGTATATGCTTCTGTGTGGGTGCAGCATGTTGCGACAGGAAGGGTGCGCGAAACGGCTGGCGTGCTCGTCACTCAGGGGAAATTAACTACTATGTTTGCACCGCAACCGTGCCGAAGAAGTGACATGAAGTGCCCTCTACTAGTACGGCGCGCCGTTTCTCCATATTTCATGGCTTCGGCGCCCTTGAACGCGGCCGTGCCGCCGCCCCCGGCCAACTTGACCTGCACGGTCACGAAGCTCAACCCGATCGCTTTCCCCAAGGGCGCAGCGCCAACTTGCGACCTCACGGGCAAGCCCGCCGAGTATGCCCTCGTGACCGATTACCAGACGCTCAACTTTGCGTCGAGGGAGCTCGCCAAGGTGGCGTGGGATGGTATCCTGTGCAAGATCGTGCACGTGATGGGCAAGGTGCTTGCGGAAGCTTCGCACGTCGGTTCCGAGGACGAGCGCGAGCGCCGCTTGATCGCCGTCAACGCGGGCAAGCTCGCGCTGGTCGCGCTCTGCCGCGAGGAGGCAGCGAGCCACGTGGTGCGCGGCCAGTTCGAGCTCGCGATCCCGGCGGCACAGTACGCGCTGCGCTTCAGCACATCTGTCTATGGTGATGGCAGCGTCGAGCTCGTGCCTGCCTACCTGCTCATTGCTGAAGCCAACCTCGGGCTGGCGCGCTACCGGCAGGCGGAGGAGCAGCTGACGCTTGCGAATTGGGCGTTGCTCAAGGCGCCACACGGCTCGAATGCGCTGCGCTCTCAGCTGCGGCGCAACTTTGGCCGTTTGTACGCCTCGCAGTCCAAGTTCGCCGAGGCTCTGCGCCAGCTCGCGGACGATGTGTACTACTCGTCCCTCATGGTTGGTCCGGAGCATATCGATACAAGCGGCGGTTACTTCCAGCTGGGCAATGTCTTCTACTCGATGAATAAGATCGAGAACGCGCTGGCCATGTACGACAAGGTCGTCGACATCTGGTACAAGTGCGTCACGCAGCTGCTCTCAGTGGAATCGCCCGCGTCCCTGCCGCCCCTCGGCGATGCCAAGGGCGCCGAGGGCATCGAGGTCCTCTCACACATCCGCAAGCGACGCGAGGAGTGCGTCGGCACGTCCAACATCGCGACAGGCGAGTCGAACTACATCCTCGGCCTGCTTTACCAGTACCTCGGCCAGCTGCACAAGGCGGCCGAGCACATGCGCATCGCCCTAGCGATTTACGAGAACCAGCTCGGCTCCGATCACCAATCGACCAAGGACGTGACGCTTTCTTTGATGACGATCGAAGGCGCCGCCGCCTAGTGCCGCTGCCATGCCCGTGCATTGCGGCACGCCAGGCGTGTGGAGGGTCCACGATGCACGTTCCGCGCGGTGTCCCGGCTCTTGCCCTGCTCATCTTTAGCACGGTTTGTGGCACCGCGTGCACGCGTGGTCCCTTCTTCACCTTTGGCTCTGTGCTGGGTGTTTGTATCATGTATCAAATCACTTGTCCAGTCTGTGCGCTTCCCTGCCCTGAGTCGTGAGTGTGATTCAGGCGGTGAAAGAGACGCGAACATATACCGAACAATATACGCGCAACGCGGCCGCGCGCGGGGCGCGCCACCGGACGTAGGTCGCAGAACACGTTCACGTTCCACGTGTTGTTATCGTAGGTTGTCGCCGGCTCCGCGCCTCCGGCGGGCTCGGCGCGTCGGTCCGGCGCCCGCGCGTGTCCGTCACTGCTCACTCTTGACGGGGTCACTGCTCACTCTTAGGAACTTCCAAATTTGGAAGGTGTTCGAAATTCAACCGAAAACAACACCGGTTGGGATCAAATTCGCAGGGCGTCGTCTTGGGCACCTTCCAAATTTGTGTTATATCTCGTTCTTTTTTAGTGACGAATCTGACGAGCCGACGGCGTCCCGCCGCCTGACCGCGACGACCGCGAGCCCGTCATGCGGGTGATCTTGCAAGGGCATGCAGCTCTTCGCAGCAAATCTCGAGTCCGAGTTGACTCTCGCGAAGACGCTCACATCAAAGTTCCGCTCCGAGGCACACGCGCTTTCGGCGCTCTCGAGCCTGTTGGACACTCTGACGGACGTCGAAGTTCAAATGACTGTGGACAAGCTCGTCTCGACGTCCCCGGTGGAGCGGGCACGCTACAATACTAAGCGTTTCATCTACCAGGCGCTTGCGAAGCCGGCCGAGGCGCATGGCTACAGCAGCGAGCACGTGAGCATAAATGCCCTGATCATGTGCATAGCCGAGGCATCTAGCACGGCAAAGGATGTCACTCTTGCCGAGGTGCTGCGCAGGGGCTCAAGCTTTCTACAAACACTTCTGGGCGCCAAATTTGGCGCCGGGCTGTGGCAGGAAGACTTTTGCCACTTGCGCCAGATGGTGGCGGAATGCACCCGCTCGCACCAGCTCACACCCGAGGCCGATCCTTCGTCACTGTCGCATCGCTGCGGCCACAAGCACGACCCTGCGCCGCCGCTCAGAGACACTATAGACGGCGACACGTTCAGCGGCAGTAGTTCCGGCGACAGCGGGGGTGACAAGACAGCCCCACACGCAGCAGAAGGGGCATGCGGCGACGAATCGTTGCTCAGCTTCTTCTCAATGGCTTTCTTCGGGGCGCCACCGCCGCGGCCACCATCGCCGGCAGCAGCTCCCGCACCCCTAGGCCGCCGATCCTCCGTGCCGCGTGGGGTGCCCGGGCTCGCGCTCACGCTCGTACCGACGGCAGCCCAGGAGGCGGCGCGCGGGCGTGCCGAGGGGGCCGTTGCCAGATTCCTCGAAGAGGAGGAGCGCCGGCACCAGCAGAGGGTGGCGGCGCTAGCCGAAAGTAAGGCGGCGGCTGCGGCTGCAGCGCGCGAGCGGCTCGAGCTGCTTCGAAGGCAGGACGAGGAGCGCGCACGGATTGCCAAAGGTACGCATGTCCGGATGATCGGTCTGGACCAGCACGAAGGCGCGCTGGCGAGGGTGATCGCCTTGGGCAGAGGCACCCACGCCGGCCAGCTGTACGTGCGTGTAGACGAGACGGGCCGCCAACTGCGCATCAAGGCGGAGCATGTGCTCATCGAGGATGAGGCGCCAACGCGCGTCGAAGCGCCTGGGAGCTTCGGCCGACACCAACGCCCACTTCCGATGAGCGAGCGCCTCCTCATGTGGCTCCACAGAGCTCTACCTCCTCCTCTGTTCCACGCCCTCAGATCCACGCCAGGGCACCAAGCTGGCCATGGCAGCGCCACACGGCCAACAATCAGTCAGTCAGTTATGTCGCTGTCTCCCCCGGCCCCCCGCTCACAACTCCACCGTCTCAAAGTACGGCTCCACCGCTCACTAACGTGAAACGTAAACTCTCGGTCTCGCTTTCAGCTTACCGTGAGGGGCGAGACTCTGGAGTTCGAGTTGCTTAGTACATCGATCTTTTACAACTCAGGCAGGGTGGTGGGTGGGTCAAAACTTTACTTGCCAATACATTTAGCGAGCTACGGCAGAAAACCGTGAGAGGAGTCGCAGTGAGAGGAGTCGGGGCCGCCGCGGGCCGTACGCATGATACCACGCGATGTCGCGCGGGTTTATCCCCGAGGTTCAGGTCCTAGGCGGCGCTGGTCATTCACTTCGGCCAAAATCCAACGGCGGGCCGCTGGCGAGTTGTCCTCGTCCGATTCGTCTGATTCGTCGCTGCCGTCATCAGAAGCGGCGTACCTCTGGCGACAAGGGGAGTCGATGTAGATCGTGAAACCAGGCACGACAGTGTAGCAATGCTGCCCTTCGTCATCTTCGGAGACATCTTCGGAGACACCAGCTGGCCCTGCATCCGAGCTATCGCATGCAGCCAAAATATTGTCTGCCCCGCTAACTGAGCTTGCATCAGCGGTTGCGTCCTCGTCCTCATCGGCCGCCTGCAGCCGTTGTGCCTCTAGTTCCAGAGGTACAAGGAGGGGGGAGAAGGAACGGCGGAAGGGCGAGTATAGCCTATTGGACATCAACCGCTCGATGAGGTCGTCCGGCACATGCGAATTCATTGAGGATCTTTACAAGAACTCGTGTGGACGGGCCGCGTCGGTCCTTGTCGCTCTTTCGCGGGAGTTGATGTGCAGGATTTGGGCGATTCGCTCGTTATTCAATGATTTTTTAAACAGGGGGAAATCAACTGGATCTGTTGTTTACATGTAGCTGCGAAGTCTCCAAGGAGGAGCCCAGCAAACGGTTTCAGGACAAGTCAAGTCCACTCATTCCGCGGCAACAGTCCTGGAGACTCCGCGGAGGAGTTGTGTGGCATCATGCCAGCGGCGCTCAAGTCCGATTTTCTGCGCAAATTTGAAAACCGGCTGAGCGTGGTCGGCCGTGACGGCACGGTCAACAAGGTCGGCGAGCAGCCCGGGCCTGCAAATGCGGCTGCGGCACCCACACCAGCACCAGAGGGTGGCGGCATCTCCATGGCAGGCAATCTGCATCCAGCGCTCGCGGATGCGTTGTTTGGCACTGGCGTGACGCCGCAGTTGTACCGCGGCGGCGCATCGCACGACTCCCGAGACGCGCTCGGGGGCTCGCCATCACCGCGACGCACCGTAAAAACGCGTCCGACGCCCGCCCAGTTGCACTCGTTTGCCCAGGAGGAGAGCCTGCGCTTTGGGCTGGCGCACTCGGGCAGCGCGCCCCTCTCGCCATCGCGCATGAGCGCCGCTGGTGGCACCACGGCCGGCGCGCCCTCGCCCATACGCGTTCAGCAACCGCCGCAGCAGCCACTGAGTGCGCTCGAGATGGCCCTGCAGAGCGGCGCGAGGGTTCATCAGACTAAGGTTGGCGGCGACCCCTTTGCTCCCGGTGGGGTTGCGGCGCAACTGCTGCCCGGCGGCGTGCCGGGAGGAGACTTGGGCAGCGGGCCGGACTCGAGCCGGCGCCGCACGCGCAGCGCTGACCCGCACCCGCCTGTGAGTCGAATGGCATACAACGGCCCACAGCTGCTTACCGGTACCGGAGCCGAGGCGTCTCCGTGGCCCGCCACTCAGGGCTGCGGCGGCTACGGTGGTGGCTACGGGGTTGGCTACGGGGGCAGCTACGGCGGCGGTGCCGGTGACGCACAACCGGCATATTGGGGTCCCGGCGCACCCGCATGCGGCGCGCCGCAGCATCACACGTCGTCATTCGCGCCAGACCATCCGATGACGGCGCCCGGAGCGGGATCGGTCCACGCGATGGCCTTTGGCGGACACCCGATACCGCCCCCGGGCCTGTACCCGCCACCTATGCAAGCGGGCGGTGCGCTCATGCACCCGTATCCAGCTTACTGGCCGCCGCCGCCCCACGGCGCGGACGGTACACAGGGCATGCCTCCACTGGCTTACATGCCGCCTTTCGCGCCGCCGCCGCAGCCGCCGGCGGGGGTGCAGGCCGCGTTGCTGCACCCGCCCATCCCGCAGTACTCACAGCCGCCACCGCACGCGCGCACGCAGCTTCCGCAAGGCTGGTCGGATGCAGCGTCGGCGGCAGCGGCTGTGCTGCCCGGCCCGCCAGCGCAGCTGAAGCAGGCGCAGCCGGCGCAGCCGCCCGGTCGAGCCTCGCGTCGCGTCGCGCCCAACGATGCGCAGGGTCGTCGCCCACCCGCCGCGCCCGCCGCGCCCGCCGCGCCCGGCGGTGGGGCCGGGTCGTCGGATACTGGCGCCGCCAGCAGCGGCCGCCGTGCCCAGCAATCGGCGCCCTCGTCACGCTTCGTGGTGCCAGAGGACGACTACAGCGAGGGGATGCCAGCGAGGCGCGCGAATGGCAACGGCGGTCCGATGCCCACAGGCGCCGTTGCGGGCGGCGCTGGTGGATACTCGCGGCGCGCAGCGGCCATGGCACAGCTGCAGGTGCCGCAGACGTCGGATGGTCTGCCGCACCACCAGGCAGAAGGCGCCGCCGCCGCCGCCGCCGCCGCCGCGATCAGCGCCAACCCGAGCCCCAAGCGCGCGTACAAGCCCTACACGGGCAAGGTGAACAATGACCTCGGGCCGCTCGGTCGTCTCAAGCCCGATTTGAACACAGAGGAGCTGGTACAAAAGCGCGCCAATGCAGATCGTGTCAAGATGTTCTCGCGTAATCTGCTCAAGATCAACCGCGATGAGATTGCACACGAGATCGCCGAGAAGCCGGTGGCGCCGTCGCCTCCCGCCGCGCCGTCGAAAGTACAAAAGGCGCGTGAGTACGCGAAGCACGTACCCAAGCCACGTCCCAGGCGCGAGGAGCCGGACGCGGCGGGTGACGACGGCACGGCGGATGGAGAGTACGGTGGCACGGACGAGGAGTTCGATGCGCTCGCAATCCTCGAGAGGCAACACGCCGAGCACCAGCGGAAGGTCGCTGCGATTCGGACGGAGTTGGGCCTATAGCGATTCGGACGGAGTCGGGCCTATAATTTCGGATGCGCTCTGAACGAGACGCGGTGACGCGCGACAGCGCGATTATCCCCCGCGCCCCCGACGACGCCCCGACCGCGCGCCACTAAGTTGCTCCCACAACGCGCACAAGGACGACAGCAGCATACCCGCTCGTTAACTCGAAGCCTACGAGATGAACATTTTAACATAGTAAAACAGTTCTTAACCATTGAAGGCTTCACTTACAAAAGGTTCTAGGTTGGCTGTCTTCGCCGAGGGCCGTTCAGTTCACAGTAGACAGTTGCAGCCTGTCCGCGATCCGCGCAGTCAGCGGCAGCGCTCCTACCGGTACGCCGTGTGTCCCGTGTACCGTGTGAGTGTCCCGGCTCCCCCGGTGTCTTTTTACCGGTACACACGCGTCACAGTGCGCAAAAGGTGGCAAAAGGTGAAACAAACTCGCCACAATAACGCCACGTTCGCAAATGCTCGCCACGACAGCCACTGGCGACAACGTGCCAACGACGAATCTCGTTGAATGGGTGTGTGCACGTGCTGCAGCGAACCGCTCAGTGTCACGTTGCAAACCGTGCGAGTGGTTTCAACTGGATGAACTCCACAGGCAGCAGGAACCGTCGCCCGTGCCGTCGTGCATACCCGGTACAGCCAAACTTGCATGGTTCGTTTGCCTCACACCAGGGACCGATGAGCTAGCTCTCGGCCATCTTGAGTATGCGCAGGTTGCAATAATGTCCGCGCTGATCAACGCTCCATCTCTCGCCCCGCATGTGATCCTGGTGCGCCTAGCTGGTAGAAGAGACCGCCTAGCGAGGTAGGACCGCAAGCAGTGCACTCATCAACACGTGTGGGCGCGTGCTTGGCAGGTTCTGCACGACGATGCTGCTATGACACCAGTGGCAGCCGCCGCGTCGGCGCGCGCGACTGGGGTCTTGCGCGAATGGCTCAATGCTGTCGGAGTGCCGCTTCTGGAGCATCGACTCTCTTTCTACGATCAACTTCCAAAGAAGAGCCGAACCGGTCGAACGAGGCTCAACCCCAACTTGAACGTTGGCGCCTTTGGCCGCATGGACATCGGTCTCATAGTCAGATCGATGCAAGAGAGTCTCAGTGCGCGCGGATTGGATAGGGAACGTGTCTTGTACACGGATACTGACGTGCTCTTTGCAGGCGATGTGGACTATGGGCGGCTCTCACAGGGTCCACTCCCTACCTTTGCGGCTGGAACCGAGATCTTCAGCCCAAATTTGAACTCCGGCGTCATGCTCATCAACGCAACCGCGTGGGCAGAGCACCACGCGGCCATAGTGGCATACGGCATTCGCAAAAACTTCAAATTCCTCTCATATGATCAGACGTGGGTTCAAGAATACTTCCTCAAACGGCCACGCGCTCCCGCGCAGCCTGCGTGGGAGTCCATCGACGACGCGGTGTACAACGCTCGGGGGTTTATGCACCCCATGCGTCCCCGGAGAGGGGAGCCTCCCTTGATTCCTCGCATCTGGCATTGGCACGGATTCAAACCGCCCGACGTGGAGTGCTGGCATAGATCCATCTTCACCGGCAGATGGCCTGTGCGCGCATGGAGGGACACAGTTAAACCGTGCAACGGCAAGACGCGACCGAGATGTAATTTCATGCCTATCTCGAACAGTGGGTGCCGCTACTTTGGACGCTTGACGGCCGTGCTCGCAATGACGCCGTGCTATTTACGTACGTACTCCTACCTCCTTGAGCAGCATCGCCATATGCTGCGCATCGCTCGAAGTCTGTTCAAGAGATCAAGGGATGACGGCCGCAACCTCACGAATCCCCAGTGCGTATATTCTTGGAAGAAACGACTAGATCCAGGAGGACCGTTGGTTCGAGTGGAGTCCTCCAGTCACCAGTAAGTCACCAGTAGAACCCTGCTCGACGCCGCCTCGACGCCTCGAGCACCGCAGCACCCGCGCCGACACACGACACAGCCGCTGTGCGCGATAGCCTGGGCCGAGCGGAAACGAGCCAACATAATTCTGAGTTTTTGAATAAACGAAACACCAACGTCTATGTCGTATGTGCGCGCGCGCGTGTGCGGGCCGCTCTTTGACTTTACTCGAACCGTTCCGAACGGGAGTCGAGGGGGGTACCGGGTCCGTTCGCGGATTATCGCACTTCGCAGAGACGAACGTCACAACCCGCGTTCCCCGCGGCCGCGCGGGGAAGGGGGATGGAATCGGATATCGGAAAGAGTCCCGACGGAGCGACGGATTGGGACGGACAGAGTGTCGAGAAAGAGTGCATCGAATGAAATTTGATGGACGCACGATCGTTTTTCAAAACTTCTTTGACTTTGACAGCGGGTTTTATAAAATCCTCCCAGACCACATCTCTTCAATGATCCAAGGACCAAGGTGTAAGTCGTCACTCTGCACGAGGTGAATGTAACGCGAGGACGGACGGAGTCGGCGTCTCTTCAGGGGGCCGCGACGTCAATACTCGTTGCCCATTGGCTCGCCCACCTACGTGACATCTACGGGGGTTCACCGCCCATGAGCCATGTCGGCCGGCGCCCTGTCCCTCCCGAGTTCATACATGTACATGGGTCTCGCCGCACTTTCTCGTTGCTGGCTGTTTCTCAGCTCTCCGCCTGCATGTGTCTCATTTCGAGAGTCCTGTATTGCTGTTCGCGCGTTCTCGCCGTTTACGTGTTGTGTGTTTTCATATGAACGAAATGTACTGTACCGGTACGTGTGTTGTTCCTTGTTGTCTTTGCAAAAATCATCCTTGTTGTCATACTCGCGGCGCTTGGCAATGGAGATCACGTTCGCCTACAAGGGCAACTCTGCTACGGCTTCGATAGAAGCCGGGGAAAACACTGACAGCCTCTTCTCTGCCGTGGAGCGCAGCTTTGAGCTCGAGGGTCAGAACTTGAAGATCCTTTACAAGGGCAAGCAGATTCCACCTGGTGTGGCCCTTTCAGCCTCTGCACTGGTTGGAGTGACTTCAGCAAAGGTCATGGTTATGGCAACCGGCGTCAAGGAGGTGGCCGCCGTGCGAGAGGCACGCGCGGACCCGACCATCCGGGGCTTTGCAAACGAGGAAGCGAATCACGCACACCATCTGGCCCAACAGCGCGGTCAGGAGGAGCTTTCCGAGTGGGGTCAGCCGCAGCATCCGAAGTTCCGCTTCTGCCGTTTCGAGCCTTGCACATGGCAGTCGTTTGGCACACGGCCGGGCTCTTCGACACCGCACGCGTTCGAGGCTCGCGCGCTGCTCCTCAAGCTTGCTCAGGACCCGGGGATCGTCGCGATCATGAAGGCGCGCGAGTACACCGTGGGCTTACTCGCTGAGCTCGACCCGATCGACGATCGGCACGCTGAGAAGATGGAAGGCGAAGGAAAGCGACTTCTCGGGTACAACACGAATGCGGGAGCTCAGATCCATATGCGACTACGCACGCAAGACTTAAGCGGCTTCCTCCCATACCCGGCGATCGTGGACACACTGCTGCACGAACTCTGCCACAATGAGATCGGGCCGCACAATGAGCAGTTCTGGCAGCTTTTTTGCCAGCTCAAGGCGGACTACCTGCGTGCGCTGCTCGCCTCGTCGGCCTCGGGTGAGCTCTGTGATGGACGCAGCGCCCTTACGATCGCGCAGGCGACAGCCGAGGCAGTCGACGTACGCAGCTCCGTGCTCGGCGCGCTTGCGCGTGATCGGCAGGTGCCAGTCTCGCCAATGCAGGCGATGCTCCTTGACGTGTACCTCGAGCAATCGCCACCCGGCGATGTGTTTGGCCGCACGGCCGGCGGCGACGGAGGCGGCGCTGGCGCGAGTGCAACCTCTCCCGAGGAGATGCGCGCGCTGCTTGCTGAGAAGGCGGCTGGGCGAATGGCGCGCAATCGGGAAGGAGAGAATGCTGGCAGGCCCACCACCATCGCCGAGCACCGCGGCGAGCCAGCCGAGCCGCTCCTGCACCCGCCGCCCCCGCCGCCAGGACCGCCGTCAAACGCGTCAGAGTAGTACTCTTGCGACGCTAAGTCTGCCTGGTTAGGAAGAACTCCTCGATCGTACGTTCCGCAGGACTGAACCCTGAGCCGGCTACCGAGCTACTGAAGCTCGGTAGCGGCTGGGCCGGCCTCGTTCGGAGACAGCACATTTCCGGCGGCCGAGCGGCGGCGGTCTCTGTGGCGCGTCGACGAGGGGAGGGCCACGCCCCGCGCCCGACGAACGTGGACCAAAGCGCGGATCGGATGGTTGATGATGACAGATGAGCGGCGCACGGCTGCAGCCTAGTCGAGCAGCCTAGGCCCGATGGAACCTAACCCACTTGCGGCCCTAGCTCCACCTCCAGAAGAATTAAAAAACGTTGCTCACGGTCGCGGTACGGTCTCGGTAGCGAGGTCTCTTCACTCTTGCGCCCGGACCGCGATCCGGCATCCGCGTTCCCGGCCGATCCCGGCGTCTCCCCAGACGTTGCACGTTCGGCACGTTCGCACGCGGTCGCGCCCAGCATCTAGTATCTACCCAGTATCGCGAGATGTGCGACGGACCGGAGAAATATGGTCTCTACGCGCCAACCCCAGCCAACATGCGGGCTACAAGCGGGCTCTCCTCGATCCACGGCGAAACGCGCTGGCCACAACCCACAGGAGCAGAGCAGGGGACCGGCGCGGACCTGTCGAGCTCGCGTCGTAGTGCTCACGACGACGCCCTCAACGCAAAGTCGCCCACGAGCTGTGCGAAGCGCTCGGGCGCTTCTAGGTAAAGCCAGTGGTTGCATCCGTCGAAGGGGACATTCTCGCAGTCGGGGATGAGCTCGCCGACGGCGCGCGTGCCCTCGACTGGGAAGCAACCGCTGTCCGTGCCGTACAAATTGAGGCACGGCCTGCTGACGCGGCGCAGCACTGGCCGCCAGTCCCTCGGCCTGCCAGACACGCGAGTCGGCGTATGCTCGCATGAGACTCAGCATGAGGGAGACCGACCGTTGGAGATTGGGCATTGCGAATCGGGTGACGCAGTGTTGTCAAGTCGAGCTCTGTCAGTTGCAATCAGATGCTTTCGGATGCAATCCTGTGCGATCGGATGCAATCAGATGCCATCAGATGCACTATGAATATCGCAACCAGTAGGTTCGAGCTCGCGTGCCGTGCGCACGCGTGATCGGCCATGAGCCTCGCCAAGTGCTCCGGGTCGCACCGCAGCGTCTCCTGAGCTAGCAATTCCATGAGCGGCCCGGGCAGTGTGTGCGAGAGGCAGCACTCTGCGTTGCCTTGGGCAAAACTGTCCATGCCGGCGAAGAGCGCTCCCTGAATCTTGGCAAGCGAGGCCGGGTCGTAGATACCCTTGCTGCCAAATGACCAATCGGAAAAAATCCATTGAGACGGTGCCTGATCGACGAAGACACACTTGTGCAGCATGTCGTCTCCATAGAGCTCGATGAACGCCCAGATGATGGCGCAGCCGAGGGATGTGCCAACCACCACAGGTTGCTGGATCTGCAACTCTGTCAAGAAGTCGTGCAGATCGGCTGCCAGCCGGTGCACATGAAAGCCCCACGAAGGCTTGTCCGACCGGCCATGGAATCGCAGATCGTAAGCGTACACTGCGCCACCTGTCCTCGCCGCAATCGCATCGATGGTGCTGTCGAAATAGCGGCAACTTCCGCTCCATCCATGTATGAGGACAACTGGTGGCACAGGCGATCGCCGGTTGGCCGCAGTCCCGGCGAGGCGGGTGCATTCGTACTGAAGGCGAATTCCATCGTTAGTAGTTATGTGGGCCTCGCCAGGCACGGGCGGTGCGCTAGCGGATCTCTGCTTCTTCAGATGCAATAAGTACAATCCGAGCCCGACGCCTGCGGCAATTACCGCAACGGTCCCGACTTTGGCGGCGTTCTCCATAAGTTTTCTGGGCTCTTTTGTTAACAGCGAAACAGGACACAGTGAAGACCAAGAACGGAATATAAGTTTTCTGGGCTTTCTTGTTCATGTAATTAACAGCAGTGAAACGAGACACAGAGGAGAACTGCAACCAATTGTGCAACCTAACAAAAACGAATAACAGTTTCACAACTACGCGCAATTCAGCCAAGGCTCGCTATTGTTGCAGACGCACTCCCTCGACGCCCGCCAGCCTGCACGAAAGCGTGCGAGAGGCTTGCCGCCACTTGCCCTCTGCCCGCACGACCACCGGCCCGCCAGTCGGGGCGCAAAGAGCTCGAGCATGCCGACCATGCCCATGGTCGCGACAGTGCCGCTCGTGGTCACGATCGCTGGGCATCGCACGAGATCATGGAGCTCACAGCTCTTGTTCTGGATCTTCATGCGCGAGCTCCGGAAGGCGATCGTGTCAAAGCCCGCGCGCCGTGCGCAGACGGACAAGAAGCCGTCGTCGATCAGGGCCGTACGCAGCCACTTGGCGCTCGTAACGTTGTGGCAGAGCGCGCGCGCAGCCGCATCGTGGCTATCAAAGAGCCCCGTTCGCCCAGTCCAGTACCAGACGCCGCTGCCGGGCGTATAGGTAAACCACATATTGGCCCCCCTTCCGGAGGCTTCGTCGGCGGTACCCCTCGTGTTCGTGGCTCGGTGGTGCGTGACCTCCACCCACTGGTTGTGCTTGACATATGGCCGGTCCGAGTGGTAAATTGCAAATCCGTGGTAGAACTGCGGGTTGTCCTCATGGTAGCGCCCGAAGAGTTCACCGTCTGTCCAGTTGAAGCGCCTCTCGTTGTATCTGGGCTGCACGCGCTTTCGAACGGGCGAGGGCGTCGTGATGCCCGCAGCGTCCAGCTTTGGCTTGTCAATCGACCAGAAATCGAAGGTGCACACGGGGAAATCACGCGCCATCGGTAGCTCGCCGTACACGCTCCGAAAATATCGGGCCCACCGCGAGTTGGCCACGAGGTCGCCGAGCGAGTCAAAACGCGGCCAACTGGAGACCTGATCAGCCCCGTTTGAGCACCTCGGCTGGAAGAGGGACACACCTTTTGGCTCTTGGCCGGGCACCACGGGAAGGCACATGGGGCTTTCTTGTGTGCACGCCCGGCCCAAGTGCACTCCGCATGGCGGGTTGCTGTGACACTGTGACACATCGGTGTGATCGCAGGCTATCTCAGCCCACCGCCGCTTGCCCGCGACCGGAAGGGTTCCCCAAGATGCTCCCGGTTGCACATTGTGTCTAGTCCGCAGCGTATTGCACTCATGCGCTGCGCTGGCCGTGCCGTCGGCAAATGCGCTGATGGACATCCGCGATTAGTTGTGAACGTGAAACTACGGTGTGTACCGGTACCTCTCCGGTGCTGTCACGTATGTGTCCCGTGTGTGTCTGTCTCGTGTGTTTCTGAAATTCTGATGAACGTTTCAAACGACATCGAGAGTCTTGGGCCTGAACGAGTGGTTTTGAGGCGTGGCCATAAATGGATGGCTCTCAAACTTTCGGCGCCCCCGGCTCCGCTCCGCGATGTGCACCCCTCCTTACGCCATGCTCCTGCACCTGCTGAACTTGCCCCTGGTTGTTGGCACGAGCACGAATGTGCTGCATCGTGTGGTTTCGGACGTCAAACAACGCCTCGCAACACAGTCTGATATTGATTGGCGCACTGGCCGATGCCCAGAGACAAGTGTGACTGTACTCCACGATGACCGGCGGCAGATCATGGGTGGCTTTGGAGCCTCAATGACCGAAGCAAGCGCCATGAATCTCAATTCACTGCCTGCGAATGCGCAGTCGGAGCTCCTCGAACTTCTGTTTGGGTCCACAGGAGCGAGGCTCAGCGCCCTAAAGACGACGATGCTGTGCAACGACTTCTCGACGCAGGCACCTTGGTCCACGTATGATGACGTGCCCGGCGACGTTGGCATGGTCAACTTCACCATCGAGCGCGATTTGCGCCCCAATGGGACCATTCCATTCCTCAAACGCGCGTATTCAGCTGGCTTTAATGGCACGCTACAGGCGTACATGGACTTCCCGCCTGACTGGATGCTCGTTGATTCGCTGCCGCTACTCGGCGTCGTCGAGCCCAAGTATTACGATGCGCTCGCCCTCTACTTTGCACGGTATGTGGAGGCGTACAGGTCACATGGCCTCGCCCTCACATTCCTCGAGGCATTCAACGAGCCGGCCGACTCGTACACGAAGATGGGTGCGCCGCAGCTTGCCAAATTCCTCGGTCAACACCTCGGCCCTCTATTCGAACGCCGTGGCCTCTGGCCTTTGGTGAAGCTGTCCTACGGCGGTCAGGCCACCCGAGAGTCGGCGGGAATATTCGTGCCCACCGTGATGGCGGACGAGGGTGCGCGTAAGTACATGGACGTCATCGCGTACCATGGCTACGATTGCCAGTACGAGGACGACGGCTCCTGCAACGATGCGCGCCAGCGATACGATGCCATCGACAGCCTGGCGCGCGCGTACCCCGGCCGACCGCTGTGGATGACGGAGATCTGCTATGCCTACAACGGCGACGACCCGAACTGCAAGTCGGCGGCCACGCTTTCCAAATGCACCGACTGGCCGCGTGACCCAGAGCTTGCGCCCCCGTTACCCCGTACGGATTGGGCAGATGGGCCCACGTGGGGCCACAGGATCATCAAGGAGGTGCAGGCGGGCGCGTCTGGCTGGATCTACTGGAATCTGCTCCTGAACGCCCAGGGTGGTCCGTTCGCATACTCGCCCCAGCACGGAGACTTTGGCGACAATTTCCAGCAGCCCATTGTCGTCGTCGATGCTCCGTCCTTCCACCCAACGGCCCTCTTCTATTTCCTGGCGCACTTTTCACGCTTCGTGCGCCCAGGCGTCGCGCGCCTTGGCACGCGCGAGGCAGCTCTTCCAGAGGGCGTCTCTGCAGTTGCGTTTGAGGCACCTGCCGAGGAGCAGCACACTCCGTCTCCGAATGGCGCCGTGCTGCAACTGGTGAATCGGGCTACGAGCGAGCGGCAAGTGACTGTGTGCAGCGGCGAGCGCATTGCCGAGGTGATGCTGCCGGCCACGTCCATCACGACTGCAATGTGGAGTGCATGAGTCCATGAGAGGCAGGTGATTTCAATTTTCAGTGTTAATACACACAACACGTAAGCAGCACAGCCGTGAAGACAAAAACAATACAATACAGGCCAGGCCTCAACTGAGATACATGCAGACGGAGAGCTGAGAAACAGCCATAAAGAGAGAAAGTGCGGCGAGACCCAAATATGCACTCAGGAGGGAGCGCGCCCGCCAACGTGCTTACGTGGGCGGTGAACCCCCAAATGGCGCGAGCCAAGGGGCAACGAGTATGTACGTCGCCGCCCCCTGAAGAGACGCAGCGTCCGTCCGTCCTTGCGCATGTCAACGACCTGGCATCAATTTTCAGCACTGGAAAGCGTCTTCCTGTGCTTCATGTTAATACACACAACACGTAAGCAGTGCTCCACACTTCTCTATGGATGTTAAGTATTAATGTTTAATCAGCCCCGAGAGCTGGCCGCCGAGGCCGAGCTCTGAGTCCCCTATTCTAGACAGTACGGGTCTGAGGAGGGTGGGGCACGACGAACGCGGCGGGCGGCGCCGAGCCGCTGAAACACCACAGGAACGCGGGAATGCGTAGACACGTGACACACCCGCGACCGCCGGGTGTGCGCGGGTCCGGAGCGGTGTCGCGTCGCCGCACTCTCACACAAACGCGCATCTCATTCCTCCAGACATGAAAGCTCATGCACGTGCATGGTATGTTGGTTTACTTGCGCCTACAAGTACCCTTCACGGTTGTTCGCCCTAGCTCGCCCTAGTTCGCCCTAGAAGACAACGCAATCTAGGTGGATCTAGCCGGCCCGTAGGCGCTAGATCGTAGAACCCACCCCCTGGAAAGACAGGGAAAGACACACACTGCCGAGTCGGCACACGCGCTCGTGGTCCGAGCACGTCACGAGGAACACGAGCACGCGAGCAGACCCCGGCACCCCGCCCCACACGCGGGGCTTGACGAAACCTTGCGTGCACATGCGACCGGCTTCCGTTCCTTCGGATTTACCTCCCGTATCTCCGTCCGACCGCGCGCGCGACCCGGACCGAACATGCATGTGGTCACGTCGCGCCGCGCAGCTGCAACACGAACACGCACATGCCACAGAGGAGACGCGAGGACGCGAGACCGAGCGACCGCGCGATCCCCGTGGCTCTGGGGCCTCTCGCCCGCGGCCCGGGCACCGGCCGCACACGCCACACCTCGCGCCTCAGACGCTCACAGACGGCCACACAGACGGCCACAGACGGCCCGACACAGCAGGACGCACGCTCGACGCTCACCGCGGAGACGCCACTCGCCCCTACTCTGCCACGAAGACAGCAGACCCAGACACCAGCGCCCTCCGACTTAGCACTTACGACGCGAGTATATTTACTTGAGCTCCATTGAAATCGATGTTGTGTGTTTTGATCGAACGCACATGTAGTTAAGACCCCGACGAGCTTAGCATTCGGCGCGGCCGTGTCGCATTCACAAGACGCCTCCGGTCGAGAGATGAGACAAGACACAGGCTCACAGGCCGTCCGCCGTCGAGAATCCACGGGCCTCAGCGCCCAAGGGAGGATTCACTGATGATCACAGTCATCTTGCGCATCAATCATCTAGTGGCGTGGCGAATGTACGCGATCGAGAACGCACCGCACGTCGCAAAAATGAGCACGAGCAGGGCGAGCAAACCCACA